>JAAGKR010001196.1:0-66524 GCA_011419295.1 Clarias macrocephalus
ACTGCAGTAATACTGTAATAATACTGCAGTAATACTGCAACAACTACTGCAGTAATACTGCCATATAATGCAGTAATACTGCAGTAATCCTGTGATCATTACTGCAGTATTAGGAAAAAACGCAGTGATTTGGACACGAAAACATTGCATTTTTTCGTAATACTGCAGTAATGTTCCAACAACAACTGCAGTAATACTGCAATAACTAACTACTGCAGTAATCCTGCAATATAATGCAGTCATAATGCAGTAATACTGCAATACTACAGTTAATATTAAACAGTCACTGCAGTTAAAATAGTAGTTGTACTGCACATAAAATGTACGGGCATATACAATTTGAATAAAGCTGAAAAATTACTTACAGTATTTCTATAATCTAAATGTGTGATGTAGTGTAATACAACTACATTACCACAAAATGATTGCAATTCATTTTATTATTTAATAAAAAAAAATCAATAAAGCAACACACTTAAAACATTAAAAACATTAAAAACAGACCATGAAAGCACTTTAACACTTAGCAATATTACTGTTTAACAGTGCTGCTGCTAGGAGACGCTGCTGTCAATCAGTGTATGACTGGCCAAGTATGTAAATATAATACAAGGCTTGAGGTGTGCAGCTGGAAGCCTGGGGAGGTTTGACGCCCCTTCATTCTTCAACTTTGTTTGAATAAACCGTTTCACCTTCCCTTCCTTCACTTTAAAGCCATTCTTGAAAAGCAAACAGCAAGACAAATATTCATTACGAGGTGTGTAAAAAACACATTTGAATAATAAAAATGAAATCATTCCATATATACTCAACATTACATGTTTTACTGAGAAACGATCTGTTTCTGTCATTATGTCCTAAACTGTTGCTTAATAATGGCTCGAGTTTGCTGTTTTTGATAGCGACCCTGTTAATTAATTAAGATTTCAGAATGTAATGTGACTGTGATGACTCTGGCATTGGTTTAGAGATTCAGACTTATAATCTCTCTGGTTGATTATATATGAAATGACCAAATATTAAAATATTAACTCAATTCACTCACCTCTAACAGCTGCTGTTTGTTGGGCTGGGAGGGTCCCCTTAGTGCCATGTGCGGAGTTTGAGGCTTTGCGGATTCTATTAACAAAAGACAACAAATAAAGCAAATGCTTATCAAGAAGAAAACTCAGAGAAGTGTTTTGTTGTCCGAATGAGCACCAGTGGATTCATAAAAAGAAAGTGGACCATTGGTAGACTGTGTGAGATTTTAGATAATCCTGTAATATTTGATCAGGTTAAATCCAACCACACCTTTGTTCCACAGCGTGATGTTCACCTCTTGACGTCTTTCTGAAATATGAAGACAAACAAGTTTAAGACTGATTAAGCAAAAATATAAATGTGTTCTGAGAACCCCACACCCCACAAAAAAAATCTTATGACGCACCCAGCTAAATCTGAATGATTAAAAACATCACAAACTTAAAATTAGTTGTTAGTAAAGGAAAATAAAGGGATGACAAAAACGATGTTTCCTACCAGGAGTGAAGTCTGCCCAGGGTCTAATGCTGACCTCTTGGCCTTCTCCCTCTTCCCCTTTCCCAGAGTTGCTCTGAGGTGATAAGAGGAACACTGGAGAGGAACACAGTCCTCCTCTGGTTCTTCTCTCTCGAGTAAGGGCTGATGGACGACTATAGAAACAAACACAGGACGTTTACAGCAGAATCATTTTATCCGTTTCTTAACTCCTCTCACATTGTGTAGTGTTACGCATTAAGCAATCAACTTGCACTTATATGGTCTATAGTTAAACTGAGCGATACATTTACAGCTGAATTCAATGCTAGCAGTGGGCTACCTCAGGTTAACCTAGCTAGCATGCTAACAGTATAGCGGTTAACATTAGAAAACACGCACACATTTAGGACAATACCATTAACACCGCATAGCGATAGAATACAATAACTAGTTAAATAACTTAAAAATAATAATAATATATAAAACATGTTGTAAATTAATAAAAGTTACTTAAGGTCCCACTCACCTCATAACTGAATGATGTGACAGGGCCATCGCTCAGCTTGTGTTCCTCCTCCATGACACGCCCCTTTTCTAGATTCTTCCAACTGGGCAAGTTTTCTTGGCTGAACTTTGAAATGTCATCATGATTTAATTCTGATATGTCGCGAATATGTATTATCAATAATAAAGTCTACAAGAGCGTTATAGTACTCCATCCTGTCTGAGTTTCTCAATAACGACATACACAAACCATTAGTGTCTCTTTCTCGGCGTTTATGAGCTGTCGTTTCGCTGACATTTGCGCTACGGGACAGCATCGCGCGCTCTATAGTTCAAACTCTGTCTGAGGATTAGATGTGATCTTGCAGTCTTATTGGTTGGTGAGGACAAATCGTACAGTTGCGCATATTTAAGCATGTTTTAGTTTTACAGTGGAAAAGTATAAAAGGAAGACGTTATTGTTTTCCTTGTACACACGCTATTTGCTTCTACCTGCTCCCAACTGGTTTCTGTTTGCCTGTGCTTGAAAATAAGATAACCCTGGCATTCTTTAACAAACCAAGGATTCAAAATCACAAACTACAATTGAGACACACATCACTTCACTGAATGAATTTAGAAGGATCCTATATTTCTTGAACCAAACAATAAACATATAATAATAATAATAATAATAATAATAATATAATAAGCCAGTAAAGGACTGCAGGATTCAGTGCAGGATTAACTGTTCAATAACTACAAAGTTACAGAATCATATTTTAATACAACTGCATTCCAACTGCATTTAACTGAATTAGTACCGAAGAAATAGTACTTCATTGTACAGTATAACTGCAGTTTTTATCCCAGAAGCTGCAGTTTTTTTTTTTACAATGGACAACGTTACAGAACCATATTTCAATACAACTGCACTTTACTGCACTCCAACTGCACTGCACTGCATTCCTACTGCACTCCAACTGCACTGCACTGCATTCCTACTGCACTCCAACTGCACTGTACTGCATTCCTACTGCACTCCAACTGCACTGCACTGCATTCCTACTGCACTGTACTGCATTCCTACTGCACTCCAACTGCATTGTACTGCATTCCTACTGCACTCCAACTGCACTGTACTGCATTGCTACTGCACTCCAACTGCACTGTACTGCATTCCTACTGCACTCCAACTGCACTGTACTGCATTCCTACTGCACTCCAACTGCACTGTACTGCATTTCTACTGCACTCCAACTGCACTGTACTGCATTGTACTTCACAAAAACTGTTTTTCCCCAGAAACTGCAGTTATTTTTTGTAAGGGTAGCGTGTTTATTTTACATGGTATATGAACATCGGCGCAAACGGTGTTAGGACTTACCACCGCCAGACACTTTTTCAACTAAATAAACCGGCAAATTTAATTCAAAATGAGCTGCGTGAGAAGCTACGCGACCTCGGCTTGCTTCAGGAACCAGGCCTCCAGCTCTCGGCGTTGCCTGATGCCGGTAGCCGGAGGAGGGGCCATCGTAAGCGGTGCGCGAGGAAGTTGAAGCGCGGCAAGCGGGCGTGAGTCTGTGCTAGGCTAAACACAAACCCTAGCCGGCCGGCTCTCCCGTCCATCATCTTATCAAACGTCTGCTCTCTGGACAATAAACTGGACTACATCCGACTTCAGCAGGCTACACAGCATGAGTTTAGGGACTGCTGTGTCTTTGTTTTCACGGAGACATGGCTCAGCGACAGAGTACCGGACGCCGCCATTCAACTAGATGGACTTGCCTCGTTTCGCGCCAACAGAAACGCAGCTCTGTGCGGTAAGACTCGCGGCGGCGGCTTGTGTGTTTACTTCAACACGAAATGGTGTAAGAACTCTGTGCTAGTTTCTAGCTTTTGCTCATCGCTGCTGGAGATTGTGACTGTTAGATGTAGACCTTTTTTATCTACCACGGGAATGCACCATCGTTTTCATTATCGGAGTGTACATTCCATCTAGCGCTAATGCTAAGGAGGCGCTCTGTGAACTGTATATAAAGATCAGTAATCTGCAGAACACACACCCGGATGGACTGTTTATTGTCGCTGGAGATTTCAACCATGCAAATCTCAAGTCAGTGCTTCCTAAATTCCACCAGTATGTGGACTTTGCAATGAGAGGAGAAAACACGCTGGATCTTGTTTACACAAACATCCCCGGCGCATATCCCCTGGCGCATTTCTGTTATGCTAATTCCAGCATACAGACCACTCGTTAGGCGTTCAAAACCGGTTCTGAAGCTGGTGAAAACCTGGCCAGCAGGAGCCATCTCTGCTCTTCAGGACTGTTTCGAGAACACTGACTGGAACATGTTTAGGGAGGCTGCAACTTACAGCGACTTCACCGACTTGGAGGAGTACACGTCATCAGTGACCAGCTACATCAACAAGTGCACCGATGACATCACTGTCTCCAAGAGCATCATCTCACCCAACCAGAAACCATGGATTACTGCGGAGGTACGTGCACTGCTGAAGACCAGAGACTCTGCCTTCAGAGCGGGGGACAAGGTGGCCCTAAGAACAGCAAGGGCCAAAATTTCCTGGGCCATCAGAGAGCCGAAGCGTGCGCACGGCCAGAGAATCCACAACCACTTCAGAGACAGCGGTGACACACGGCGCATGTGGCAGGGCATACAAGCCATCACCAATTACAGGACTTCATCACCTGCCTGTGACAGTGACGGCTCCTTTCCGAATGCGCTGAACAGCTTCTACGCACGGTTCGACAGGCAGAACGACGTGACGGCGAGGAAGACCACCCCTCCTCCGAACGATCAGGTGCTGTGTCTCACCACGGCTGATGTGAGGAAAACTCTGCGAAGAGTCAACCCTCGTAAAGCTGCTGGACCAGACAACATCCCAGGCAGAGTGCTCAGAGAATGTGCAGAACAGCTGGCAGATGTTCTCACCGACATCTTCAACATCTCTCCGAGCAGCGCCGTCGGTCCCACATGCTTCAAGTCTACCACCATCGCCCCCGTGCCGAAGAAGTCTTCTGTGTCCTGTCTCAATGACTACCGCCCTGTTGCACTCACACCAATCATCATGAAATGCTTCGAGCGGCTTGTCATGAGACATATCAAGACCCTGCTTCCTCCCTCACTGGATCCCTGCAGTTCGCGTACCATTCAAACCGTTCGATGGACGACGCCATCTCCACCACACTCCACTTGGCACTGTCACATCTTGACAAGAAAGACACTTACGTCAGAATGCTGTACATAGATTTCAGTTCAGCATTCAATACAAACATACCCCAACACCTGATCGGGAAGCTGAGCCTGTTAGGCCTGAACACCTCCATCTGTAACTGGATCCTGGACTTCCTGACCGAAAGGCCTCAGGCAGTGCGGATCGGAAGCTATACCTCCAGCACCACCAACTGAGCACTGGGGCCTCCCCGAGCTCCGTGCTCAGTCCCCTGCTGTTCACACTGCTGACTCAGTGATTGTGTAGCGACACACAGCTCCAATCATATCATCAAGTTTGCTGATGACACGACCGTGGTGGGTCTCATCAGCAAGAACGACGAGTCGGCAACCTGTCTCTGAACGTTGATAAGACAAAAGAGGTGATTGTTTACTTCAGGAGGACACGGAGCAATCACTCTCCCCTCAGCATCGACGGCTCTTCTGTGGAGATTGTCAAGAGCGCGAAATTCCTGGGTGTCCTCCTGGAGGAGAACCTCACCTGCTCCCTCAACACCAGCTCTCTGCACAAGAAAGCCCAACAACGTCTTTTCTTCTTGAGGAGGCTGAGAAAATCACAGCTTCCACCACCAATCCTCACCACCTTCTATAGAGGAACTATCGAGAGCATCCTGAGCAGCTGCATCACTGTCTGGTTTGGGAATTGTACCATATCAGACCGTAAGACCCTACAGCGGATAGTGAGGACAGCTGAGAAGATCATCAGGGTCTCTCTCCCCTCTATCAAAGACATCTACACCACACGCTCCATCCGCAAAGCCACCAGCATTGTGGCTGACCGGACACACCCATCACACACACTCTTCACCCTCCTGCCATCTGGAAAAAGGTACTGAAGCATTCGGGCCTCACATCCAGACTATGTAACAGTTTTTACCCACAAGCCATCCATCTCCTCAACACAAAGAGACTGGACTGATAAACACACACACAAATTACCCAGACAAAACTAAATATAACATCCAGACTGAACTGATAAACACACACATGCACAATCACACTGATCTACAACCACCTTAATTTGTTCATACCTACCTATCTGAACTGCTCTTTACAATATTTGCACAATATTTTATTTCACTTTGCTATTTGCACACAAAATTTTTAACACAATGTAAATTATTTACTTGCTGTTCTCTCCACTACCTCAACCCATACCTTATCACTAAAAAGGTATTTCTTAACTGTAACGTGTTACGTTGTTGTGTTGTCATGTAGCTCTTCGTTTGCACATTTGCACGTGCACCTTGTTGTCTGCTGTCTTTGTTGTCTCTTTTTTGTATAGAAATTGATAGTTTTTTTAGGTTAACTTAAAAATGTAAAAATGTAAAAATCTGCGTTGCATGTATGTAGCACTTTGGGCCTGGAGGAACGTTGTTTCGTTTCACTGTGTACTGAACTTTATATGGATGAAATGACAATAAAAGCCTACTTGACTTGACTTGAATAAAATCCAGAAGTGTAAGTCAAAATCCAAAGTAGGAGCAGGGTAGAGATGAGCGAATCAGGATTCATCCAGGTTAAAGAACTCGATCCTTTATATGACTCACGAATCATGAATCTTTCTCTTCTTTTACTCGAATCAGTTGAGTCCTAAGTTCTTGTCTTTCTAACAACAACATACATAAACACAAACTGATAATTACACAATTCAGTTATTAGCTAGCAACTATAGGAACAAGTGGCTGACTGAGTTGTTTCGAAAACTTCCTGCACGGTCAGAAACGTGAGAGAAATAGCGGGTACTAATTCGCCAGATTCATCTGAACCGTGGAACTCGGCGGGTCCGCCGGACTCGCAGCGCGGAGTGAAACTGCCGGATCCGGGAGATTCAGTGTGTGTTCATGAGTCCAAGGATTCGGTGGATTCTGAGGATTCGTTGAGCGCCTCTAGTGGAGGGACCTGGTAAAAACAGGCAGAATCCGTATCACAATGACATAAACCGCAGCTGTTTCACTTTTAAAATGTTTTACAATATTAGACGCAGTGCTCTATAATCTGATTTTAGCAACACCAAATATATTTGTTTCATGTTGGTGTGATGTAGATGGGTATTATGACAAACTGGGGTGAAAAAACGGCTCTGGCATTTGTTTCACATCAGGAACAAACAACATGATTTGTATCATTTCCAACACAACTTCACCAGAATGGTAATGCTAACGGTGTAACAGTGTGATACTTTAGCACAATGTTTACAATAACTGTATTATAGGCTTGAAAACTCTAGCTCAAATCCCTACTTTACCACCCGGACTTTTTTTTAACTATCTAAAACTTTAAAAAACTAACTATACCAGATAGTCTATCCATTTTTAACCCATAAAAATAAAAATATCAGATACCTCTGATATATTTATAATTTTTTTATTCATTCGTTATATTTTTTGTTGTCTAAACTTATTTCTATGTGCATATGTCAATCCAATAAATATTTGGCATTCATTTTTTATTCTCTGTCATTTACATTTTATGGTCAGAAACAAAAAAGACTCAAAATACTGTACGTGTCCTTGCTGATTTATGTAAACCCTGGGATTCAGCGGATCTGTCAGACTCGTCGCGAGGACTGAAACAGGTGGATCTGAGGGACTCAGGGCGTTTTCTCACTGGGGTCCTGGATCCTTGGCCCAGGGACCAGTAGATTTTTGTCTGTGAGCATGCAATCGTTTCAAATCGTTCCGCGCTCGGGAACGAATCCCTGGATCGATTGCAGAGGTCATCTGGGGAACAATTCATGCGTGGAAGGCGGGACATAAGTACGCGCTCGTGCTCAAAAGCGGAAGTGACGTATTTACAGTTCGATATTTACGGAAGTATCCGTAAGTATTTAGACGCGCGCACGTACAGCAGTACTGAGCGATGCCGTGCAGAGTTAAACAAACTTCGGCTCGTGCAGCACACAGCGCGCGCTGCGATACTGAAATAAGGAAAAGATCAACAATAGGATAAAAACCATCCAGTGTGATCGAGTCGGAACCCCTCTGACCCACGACAACATCTACCTCCATCATCGGAACCGGACAGCGTGGAGCCTGGTCCAGCAGAGAGCCTGCGCGTGAGCGGTGAGTTCATATTAAACACTATTAACTCCTGTTATTAACACTGTTAAAGAGAATCTCATATTATCACCACTTCTCCTGGTAACTGTCTGTGGATCTCGTGGTGACATTTAAATGCATATAATAAGATATACAGGATGATCCTTTCACATTATCTCACAGTAAAGTTCACTTGGAATGTTCCTCATGTCTGCTCACTGTAAGGCCTCAGATCATTTCACTGTTCAGAAGAGCAGAATGTGGTGAACTCTAGTGTTGTGCTTGTGTAGCTATTAGAGTTACAGCTACTTTACTCATATGTTACATATAAACTTAATGTATATTCTCCAACACATCTCAGAGACACTTATAAAAACTGAGACGCTGATGAGCCACATAAGCTCCACACACAGTTTCAGGTTATCTGTGATTGCTGTGACAAAATTGAAATGTTGGAAAATTTCAATTTGTACAATCTGTTATGGTTGCAACTTTCAGCTAATTTCTTGCTTTTACACACATGGACAAAATTGTTGGTACCCTTCGGTCAATGAAAGAAAAACTCACAATGGTCACATAAATAACTTTAATCTGACAAAAGTAGTAATTTAAAAAAAATTCTATGAATGTTAACAAATGGAAGTCAGACATTGCTTTTCAACCATGCTTCAACAGAATTATTTAAAAAAAACTCATGGAACAGACCTGGACAAAAATGATGATACCCCTAGAAAATACTGAAAATAATGTGACCAAAGGGACATGTTAATTCAAGGTGTGTCCACTAATTAGCATCACAGGTGTCTACAATCTTCTAATCAGTCAGTGGGCCTATAAATAGGGCTCCAGGTAGTCACTGTGTTGTTTGGTGACATGGTATGTATCACACTCAACATGGACCAGAGGAAGTGAAGGAAAGAGTTGTCTCAGGAGATTCGAAAGAAAATTATAGACAAGCACGTTAGAGGTAAAGGCTATAAGACCATCTCCAAGCAGCTAGATGTTCCTGTGACTACAGTTGCACATATTATTCAGAAATTTAAGATCCATGGGACTGTAGCCAACCTCCCTGGACGTGGCGGCAGGAGGAAAATTGATGACAAATTAAAGAGACGGATAATCCGAATGGTAACCAAAGAGCCCAGAAAGACTTCTAAAGAGATCCAAGGTGAACTTCATGCTTAAGGAACATCAGTGTCGGACCACACCATCCGTAGTTGAGCCAAAGTGGACTACATGGGAGACGACCAAGGAGGACACCATTGTTGAAAACAAATTATAAAAAAGCCAGACTGGAATATGCCAAACTACATGTTGACAAGCCACAAAGCTTCTGGGAGAATGTCCTATGGACAGATGAGACAAAAGTGGAACTTTTTGCCAAAGCACATCAGCTCTATGTTCACAGACGGAAAAAATGAAGCATATGAAGAAAAGAACACTGTCCCTACTGTGAAACATGGAGGAGGCTCTGTTATGTTCTGGGGCTGCTTTGCTGCATCTGGCACAGGGTGTCTTGAATCTGTGCAGGGTACAATGAAATCTCAAGACTATCAAGGGATTCTAGAGAGAAATGTGCTAGCCAGTGTCAGAAAGCTGGGTCTCAGTCGCAGGTCATGGGTGTTGCAACAGGACAATGACCCAAAACACCCAAGAATGGCTAAGAGGAAAACATTGGACTATTCTAAAGTGGCCTTCTATGAGCCCTGACCTCAATCCTATTGAGCATCTTTGGAAGGAGCTGAAACATGCTGTCCGGAAAAGGCAGTCTTCAAACCGGAAACAACTGGAGCAGCTTGCTCATGAGGAGTGGACCAGAATACCTGCAGAGAGGTGCAGAAGTCTCATTGACAGTTACAGGAATCGTTTGATTGCAGCGATTGCCTCAAAAGGTTGTGCAACAAACTATTAAGTTTAGGGGTACCATCATTTTTGTCCAGGCCTGTTCCATGAGTTTATTTTTTATAATTCCGTTGAAGCATGGTTGAAAAGCAATGTCTGACTTTCATTGGTTAACATTCATAGAATTCTTATTATTACTTTTGTCAGATTAAAGTTATTTCTGTGACCATTGTGAGTTTTTCTTTCATTGACCGAAGGGTACCAACAATTTTGTCCACGTATGTATACTTTCTTGCAGACAGGAGCTGGAGGAAACACAGACCAAGACCTCTGACAGTAGCACAAGACCAGCTAACAACAGAAGAAAGAGACATCATAGAGACATCAAGAGGAGACTCATAATGCCTGCATGAAATCTCAGATTTAGATGGAGAAGCGCCGACTAAAGATACAGAGGAAGGAACATCAAGAGATCGAATAGGATGTTGATGCAGACGATGGACCAACTGTTGTCTTCATTTCATTAACACACTGTCTTGCTATGCAAGTACAAGTAAATATAAAAATATGCTACATTTTAATGCTTATATTTTTCTCCTATTTGACAGCCAATTTTGTTACAAAGTTTACTTTAATTATATTTTAAGTTAATGTTTAATAAAACATTTTGCACTCTAACCAGTCCTTTGTCTCTCTTCCAAATCCCCCACACTTATCTTGGATTTTACAGTATACATTTATTTTTACATTTACAAAAATACAGTATAAACACATGGCACACAAAGCATGTTAAACACTAAACATTGATGCATGGTGAGGTTTCAGCACCTCAGCTAACTTTGAAAACTGGCACATAGTAAGGTAAGGAAAAAAGAGCAGAAGCATCTCTCTTGTAGGACTGTTATCTTCTTAATAGGAGTATTTAGTGTCCATTCCTGGTCACAAGGACACGCTGCTATCACACACCAGCCCTCTCTCGAACCCAGATGATCCTGAGGAGAACAGAAAAATGCATGATTAGATATTTATTATATGTAGCTATGCTATTTGTTGAACTTTATTCTAGTAGGCCTTATATTTATTTGTAGCATTTCTTGCATTTATTTATTCATTGTTTACATCTGTGATTAATATACAGTGTACAGAAACACTATATTTTTATGATAAAGTAAAATGACGCTCCTGTGCTATGACTAAAGAAATGTTTAATGAGCACTTTATTTCAATTTGACTGTAAATGAGAAGAGAATGTGGACACACCTGATTCCTCACCTTACAGAGTAGAGTTGTAAAGTCATTCCTCAGTGCCTTGTGCTGTATCCATGCAGCGCGCGCTCATTTCACCATCTGAGCCGCGCGATAGATGTGTGAGTAGGCATGTTGTTTAGAGCGCCGTTGTTTTTGTCACAAAAATAAAATCATCCAAACAGAGCATTAACAGGTGTCACATAGTTCATGACCTGAGTGGGCGTTTCTTCTTCTTGAAGACCTGGGATTGGGGAGGGGGAGAAATTGTGCTTGGGTACAGAACAGATTGTTCCCAGTGTGAAAATGCCCTCAGTGTGTTCATGAGTCCAAGGATTTGGTGGATACTAGGCATTCGGTGAGCACCCTCTAGTGGAGGTACCATAAGAAAATGCAGTCAAAATCTCTACTGACTCATGACTCAAAGGACTCAAGAGACCCGGATCCGTTTAGTGAGTGATTCAGAAGGAGTCGGATCCGTTAATTGATCCGAGTTTCTCATCTCTCAGGGTAGTGTTGGGAAGTTTGAATCATTTTGGTGACTCGGTTCTTTGAATCTCATTCATCAAAATTAACGAATCTTTTTTTGAGTCATTTAGTTCATTTCACTCTTTTGATCAGGAAGAAAATTAAATGTTAAATTTTCAAAAAACAGTCCCCCAACACGTCTACATCCACAGATTTTGGCTATAGTTCTAGTAATGAAAATATTACAGTCCAGCTAAGGACATATTATGATAAACAGAATGAGTAGCTCACCTCTCATATCTTCTAGTCTGAGTAGTTTTGAATTTATTGCACTACATAGCATCTATGGGAGTCATGTGACAAAAGAACGAACAATTCGGACTAGAAGACTTTTAATAAGGTAACTATTAATTTGTTTCCTGTACATAACCTATGGGGGTTTTGCGATGCTTTGCGCGTGTGCTCCCAGTAGAAAATTAACAAATCACTTTCTGAGACTACACACCCATAGCAAAGAAACTCCAAGATGAGATCTCATGTAAATCTTCTTTTTCACCTAGACAGAAATGAGCCATCTTTGAGACTTAAATGATATTTAGGTGTTTTCTGCATCTTTTCAAAGGTGTCTCAAATGTGGCTCATTACCTCTAAATCTCAGAAATAGTTTAGATTTGTCTTGTGTGTGGCTCACATATGCAGAAATGAGCCGTCTTTGAGACTTGAATGAGATTTTAAGCATTTTCTCAATCTTCTCAAATGTGGCTCATTACCTTTAAATCTCAGAGATGGTTCATATTTGTCTTGTGTGATTCAAATATTTTTTGTTTCCCCAAAGCAGTGTTTGCCACACATAAATTATACAGTGCTTGTAAACTGTGCATTTAGGTTTTCTGATATGCCGTGTAAACTCATTACTTAAATTTTTTTTTTACATTTGACTACTACCAGAATGACGATGAAAAAATGTAGAATTCACAAAATGTGCATATTGATATATATTACGTCATTGATATAAAATGAATGTTTGCTGACAAAGAGGGTTATTATTATTATTATTATTATTATTATGGTCACATGTGATCTTAAATATCTATTCTATTTCTTGCCTACATGATCCTTTTTTTTTAAAAATTGCTCAGTCATGTGTGTGTAGTTAGGTATAAAATTTAGTTAAAAAAATAAATAATACATACCTAAATAAATCAATCAATTTGAGTTCTTTATATTAAAGAATATATTGTGCTAAAAATGTCACTCTATATTGCACAATCCTGACACCTATACAGTATATTTATTAAAATATAATTTATAAAAAATGCTTTGGGGTTTAAGGGCTAGGGTTCTCTGACAAACAGTGTCATCTACACTAAAGAGTGTTTAGTACTTTTTAATATTTCATCTTACTCTTCACATACGGGTAGATGGAGGGGAGAGTTAGTAGGTTGGATCTCAGAAATGTCAAATTATTAGAAAATAAAATAAATCAAAATATTACATTAAAGGTCGTATATATTTATATACGACCTGTATACTGTTGTATACAGTAGAGTAGTAGTTTTTTTTGTTTCACACCTGTGGGAAACACTGCAATGTGCAAATTATTTAAACTTTCTGCTTTAGAATTGCAAAAATAAAGTACCCAAGGAAGTTTCTCTTTAAAGCCACCATTTGTTCAATGAAGATATGTAGATAAGTAGGTTGGTAATGACTAAAATCCATTACAAAATTGTTTTGCAATAGATAAATGTTTTATTTTGAAATCTAGCTTCTTTATTAAAAAATATATATAAATCCAACCAGTTATATTATCGTACAATACACCCAGTTTTCCCTAGTTGGTCAACATGGCTATTCTTTTTGTGGTATTTAGCAGTAAAATTAATAAAACAAACAAGTCAGTAGTACCTTGCTTACATAATCACATTACATTCAAAGACACAACAGTGCAGAATCCTCTTTTCAAAATAGTAGTCACAATGCAATGTTATTCGTGAACACAAAATTTTCCCCATTTTTTTTTTTAGAACATAACTTGGAGTAATTAAACAGCAAGACTAATTGCTTAAATACTTAATTATTAATCTAAAAGCAGAGTCATCAGGTGCTTTTGACACCCTAATGTAACACTGTAAATATATTCAATAACAGCAATGGTACAGGTTGTAACAATTTTGTATTATTATAACTTACTGAGTCAGGATAACACAACTTAGTAACACAAGCAATGCAGACACAGTGCAGGCAATACATCAGATTTAAGGAACATAATCACTTAACCAACTAGGTTTGTTAGCATTACGTTTAGGTCTAAGGGTATGAGTACTGGTACAATGACCAGCATTCTCAGCAGGAGTTGCTGTTGTGCATGGGAACAATGTCAGATTGGAAGCATTCCAAGTTTTCCCATCATTCAGAACATATGTACCCACCCCAAGTTTTTTGTTAACTTGAAGAGGGTCTGTAAACTTCCTGTGTCCTTCAGGAACATGCAGATGGTTCCAAACTCTCACCTTACCCGCCTCCTGAAAGCAAGGGGTGCGTGCACCGCACTTGACATCAGCATACAGTTTTGTTTTATGTTGCAGCCGTGCAGCCCTTTGGCGAACAGTCATGTCAGTGGTAGAGCACGCCGTAGGAGATGGCAGAATAGACAGAATAGGAGCTGAAAAGGTGAGGTACCGGTTGCAGCATGTGGAGTGGAACGGTGCACTTGCAAGAAGTCAGTTACAACAGGTTTCCACGGCAGAGGTTGCTGGATGGCCGTTTGGACCGAGTGTTTGAG
Organism: Clarias macrocephalus; assembly: GCA_011419295.1. NCBI lineage: Eukaryota > Metazoa > Chordata > Actinopteri > Siluriformes > Clariidae > Clarias > Clarias macrocephalus. The sequence continues at coordinate 14,616 of JAAGKR010001196.1, forward strand.
CACATGGTTAAATCTCTCTACAGCACCATTAGTTGCTGGATAGTAGAGAGAGAACGGTAGTGATGAATATTAATTTTTTTCAGGAAAGCAGCGAAGACAGCAGATGTAAACTGAACACCATTGTCCGTAACTATGCTTAATGGATTGCCATAGTGACTGAATACTGATGACAGAAACAAAACCACAGAGTCCGTAGTGATGGTGGGGGTAAAGGAGACCTCAGGCCATTTGCTGTAATAGTCAATCAATATAATAGCAAACCTGGTCAGACTATATTCACAGCTACTTTCTGCCATGGTCCAGCTGGCAGTGGCACTGGCTGAAGAGGAGCAGGATGTGACTTAATGGTTTTGTCATTGAGCTGACATACATGACAAGAGCGGAAAACATTGTGGACTTGAGCATCTCTGGCCCCCAATAGAGATCACGCTGGCGCTGTTTAGTTCTCACCTCCCCCTGGTGTCCTTCATGTGCTATGGAGACCAGTATAGAGCGAAGAGCAATCAGTTGTGAGCCTCGGAAGACAAATTTGTCTTTAACAGACAATTCCAGTCGCAACTGATAGTATGGCAACAATTCAACATCCAGTCCTTTGGGTGAAGGAGGCCAGCCATTAGAAATCTGTTTACGAAGTTTAGTTAGCACAGAACAAGAATCAGATGCAGCCGTAACATCAACAGTGGAAAGAGAATTACAGGTGGCTGACAGAAAAGCTGTCATCCACATCATCATCATCCTGAGCTGAAGCAACAAAATTTTCTATGGAAGAAGCAGGTAAGGGTGCACGTGACAGATAATCAGCAGGAGCGTTTTGGGAGCCTAGATGGTACACCACATCATAATTTAATGAGACATGAGATGGGCAGACCACCTTGCTACACGAAGTCCAGCATGGCCCACTCCTTTAGTGGTAAGCAGGGTTGTCAGAGCCTGGTGATCTGTACGTAGAGTGAAACAGTGGCCCCATAGATAAGTACGCCACCTCTCAATGGCCCACACACATGCTAATGCTTCTTTTTCCACTGTGGCATATTTGCGCTCAGCGGTCGACAGTGTGCGGGAAGCACGTTCAATGCCATCTGGGCTGACTTGGGACAGTATTGCACCCAGACCATAGTCAGAAGCATCTGTAAAGACAATGGTGTGCACTGCAGGGTCAAATAAGGGCTGTTTGCTAGCAAATGTTTTACTTTGGTCAAACTTTGTTCAGCCTCTTTTTACCAGCTGAATCCATTTGGAGCTTGTATGGGAGTAATTTTTATTTGATTTTATGTGACTCTACTTACTTTTAAGGAATAAAAGGTACCACATGCATGGTAAGCTGAGCACATAGACCTCTTGGAATGTGCCTGCATAGGAAATCTGATCTATACATTGAGGCACCTAGAACGGGGAGACTTAATGAAGGCCAGATGTTGAACATGACATCAGCGCATATAGACTGGACTCTATTGTTCAGGACCAGTATTTAAGCGGAAAGTGGTCGAGAGTCGTGGTGGCCCTGCAGACCTCCCGACTTTGTTGGTCAACCAATAAAGCCGTTATATTCTGAAATGAAAGCCTGAGACTTTAATTAATTTCTATGACACTTGCAAGCATGCATGCACTGGAGCTGTCACAGTGGCAAAATCAGGAAAGAACTTGCTGTACCATGACATTAGTCCAAGTAAGGAGCGCAAGGTAGATGCATCAGAAAGAGCAGGAGCATTGAGTATTGCCTGTACTCGTGACTCATCAGGACGAAGGTCCTCTGCTGACACTGTATGCCCTAGAAACAGCAGGCTGGTTTGCCGGAAGTGACTCTTTTCTGTATTGAGTTTTAAGCCGGCGAGTTCTAGACGCTGTAATACAGCTTGAAGTGTTTTGTCATGCGAAGCCATGTCAGGACCATGGATGATAATATCATCCAGGTAACTCCTGACAAGCCAGCCAGGAGGATGGCCATCATCTTCTGGAATGCTACAGGTGCCGAAATCGATCCAAAAGGGACACAGCAAAATCGGTACAGTCCATCATGGGTAATAAAAGCTGTGAAATCATGACTGTCCTCATGCAGTGGTATATGGTATATATAGTCTATAGTAGAGAAGACAGCAGAACCTTTAAGAGCAGCAAGCAGTTCATCCATATGCGGTAATGGGAAGTCCACGATTAAGGATTTATTTGGATCTCTGAGGTCAACACACATCCTGATTTTTTCTGTGTGACCACGATTCGTAAAACCAATGCGGAAGCATCTATACGTTCTATCACTCCAGTTGCTTGTAAGCGATTTAATTCCTCAGACACAGCACTACGAACAGAGAGTGTCAGACGGCAAAGTTTTTGGCGCACAGGTATGACTGTTTCATCCAGCTTTACATGGTGTACAAAGTTTTTAGTACAGCCAATCTCTATTAAATCCGAAACAGTGCACTGTAACACTGGCACAGGAGGAGCAATGTCAGAAAAAGCATTAGAAGACAGTACTTGATTGTTCTCAATCCTCACATGCAGTGCAGACATGAGGTCCCTCCCCATTAGTGGTGTGCCTTTTTCCACAATGAAGAATTTGGCAGGAACGGCGCGCCTATGTAATGAAACGATCGCTGGCAAACACCCGAATACAGGAATTTGAGCTTTTACATAAGTCACAAGTCTGGCTATTGGTTGTGACAGCGCAACATTACTAAAATGGCATTCATATGTAGTGTAAGGCAAGATAGATACAGAAGACCCAGTGTCAACCACCAAATTCACTGCAAAGGCGTGGTCATCTGAGGTAGATATGGTTACTGTACTTGTAATGCTGGCGGGGTATATTAGATATTCAGTGTACAGAGCAGTAACTTCTGGTAGTTCAATTTCATGAACCTCGTGCATGTTTGCATGAGCAGATCGGCACACTTTCGCATAATGTCCAGTCTTTTTACACTTCTTGCATGTTGCAGTTGCAGCAGGGCAGTTTGCATCATCAGCTAAGTGTGCCTCCGAGCCACAAAGAAAGCAGGATTTCCTTTTACCCATGTGAAGAGAATTAGGAGGTGCATGTGAAGGTTCTCCTCTTCTGCGGTTTACTACGTGCTGCACCGCTTGTACGGGGGCGGTAACTTTGCGGGAGTTTGAAATGGATTTAGCCTGATCAGAAGCAGATTCAATCTGACTCACTATCGTGACAGCTCTGTCCAGTGTGAGATCTGTTTCGAGTAAAAGTCTCTCATGTATTCGTTGGCTAAGCACATTTTCCACCAACTGATCACAAATCAGCTCCTCAGTACAGGCACCGAACTCACACGTGACAAGTTCACGCAAAGCAGCAATGTATTATATAACTGTCTCGTGATGAGCCTGGCAGCGTTTACGAAAAGCATGACGTTCCGCTACTATATTAGCTTTTGGCACAAAGTAGGTTTTTAGTGCAGTCTCTGCATCCTCGTACATCGTACAGATGTGACCATTAAGAATGCGCGCTTTTTTCCTCGAAATCCCTCAATTCAATGCGCACCATGACACGAGATCCCACAAGCAACATTCGGGAATTTTATGAAATATGTTGTGCTTCACTGAATATCCGCCAGATGGCGCATGGAAGGACTTCATTTAAAAGCCAGACCAAGTACAACGAAGAATTGTGTATAATTAGTTAGCCTAAAACAATATTGTTTCCAATGCTGAAGCAAACATGAATTTTATTTTGTTTTACAATAGATCTTTCATGATGAATGTGTATATGTGCTTCATATTATTTTCATAATGATGAAATGATATGCCCAAAATCGTTCTTTAAAATTTATGATAAAAATTTGTTATATAGGTTTTGTAATGTCTTAACAGGGACAAAACAATGAAAGACATGGTAATGCCTCAGTTAAAATGGTCTTAAAATTAATTTAATTTCTTGATAGTAGGCTGTTAACTATGCAAATGTCCTGATTTGTGAATATGCCAATGTATCTTTGTTAAAACGTAAAAATGTGTCGACATTGAGCACCATCAGAACACATGAATATATATAAGTAAATATAAATTTCATCCATTATTTGACCACAGATGGAAATAATAGCTGGAATGTGATAGTGAATTTATGAGTGAAATAAAGCTGTTCTTCGCCATGCGGAAACCCGAGGATAGTACTTTCACTTTACACAAAGCAGTGTTTTGATCAAAAGGCTGATAAACACGTGCGATTTATCGATAAAAATCCCTCTTCTCACCTTTCATGTAGGTGTGAAGTTATCAAACCGGTTTTGCTGATGGGGGAATTGGCAGAATTGAGTTGTTTAAAACTAATTAACAAGACCGAGCAGACGTCTAGATGTAGGGTTCATCTAGGGTAGATGAATTAACAAGACAGAGCGGACGTCTCTGCCTAAAACTTATTTCCCCAGCAAAACATAAAATAGATTTTTAAAAAATGTTTAATGATAGCAATTAAATCAGAGTTCATAGTTGGATTTGATACTTTTTGATTTTGATACTTCTTTTTATTTATTCTTTTTATTTGTACGGACAGTTGTATTATGCTTTCTCTGGAGAATAAACAAACCTGGTAGATTGTCTTGAAAGTCTTGGGCAGTGAAGGACTGGCCAACTGGAGCACCATGAAACATTCATTGAAATGCAATTCTTATGCACACACACAAAAAAATTGTGTGTAAATCTGGTTAGACTACGTAGGAAATAGGCTCAATATCCTGGAGCCCAAATCTAATTTAAATTACATTTTTAATTAAAATATATTGTAAGTAAACAACATAGCACAAGTTTAGAAAATAAAATATTTAGACTATAAAAATAATTCTATAAATCTATTTTAGGCTGTTCTTATATCGCCCTTTGTCAGGGTAAATGTTCATGTACTGTAAAACAGGTATATCTGTATGACTAAACCGAGATGCGTGTTGCTTAGCCCCTCCCCCATAAAAACGGCAAATTTAGGGTATGGCTCCCCTGCAAGAAGTTGTGTGCGGACAACTGAGCTTCTACGGATTCTAAAATTGACATTGTTACTGTTTTTAATACCTGCAATGGAAGAGTCTGAGAATTTATTTACCATAACCATAGTTGTATTGTTTTAATCACTCTATACATAACCTATGATTTCTTTATGCTATTTTATGAATGGAATATTTTTTTATGTTACATTCTAAAAACTGCTGGGTTAAATGTTTAGGTGCTGGGTTGTTTTATTTGACCCAACCGGTGGGTAAATTAACACTTTTGCTGGGTTGACACTGTAGCGTGGCCACATAAAAGGGGCATTTTAAATAGCAGGATAATGATTAAGAGTTGATAAAGCTCACCTGCATACTGGAAATTAACCCTAGATGGTTTAAATTGTCCCGTGACAGTGTTTTGGCGTAGAGTTTAAGCTCTCGCGATAATACTTGGCCAATGTGCGAGAGTGCCCGATGACGTGTTGAATCACGTGAGCCGGCTTAAAGACGGAACCGGCAAAGGCTTCGAGGAGGAGATACAGCGCTGTTCTTGTGAGAGCGAGTTTGGTAAAAAACAAAAAACAAACAAAAAAACGCAGTCACTGGATTACTTTACCCAAGAGGATTAATCTGTTGTGGACTCATTCAAAACCCCTCTCGTTCTGTTTTTCGTGCTCCCGGATTGAACATCATTACCGGTGAGACCGAGCATCTCTCCCAGCCTACATTACACACACACACAAACAATAAATACACGGACTTTGGACTTTCATACATACACACAAATGTTGTTTATATTTGTACATATTTTGTATATATTGGTTTTGTTGGTGCACCTGGTTTATTTATTTGTTGGTTTTTGTTCACTTAACACACTTTGGTTTGTTATTTACTTGTCGTTGTGTTGCGTCTTGCTTGTTCCGCGTTGCTCTTACACCACCGGAAGTAAATTCTATTAGCCCACATTTAGATGCACGACCCCGTGATAGTGTAACTAAGATCGTTTTAAGATCCGAGTGTTACAACACATTACATTTTATTAAGTAGATAGAATCATTTTGTATTCAAAAAAGTCCCAAAATGTACACAACTTCACATAATGTAAATACAATAGATTGCCTGTTAAAAATACCCCAAATGAAATTAATCCGCTGTTTTAACCACTGCAAAGAAAGTTAGCAAGCGATAGTTTTCAGAAATTCTTTCCCAGTTGTAGCTGCGTTGGGCGAGTACATGAGCTCAGAGCACCTGGGGATTGTCTGGAGCTCAAATCTTCGAAAACATTGTGTTTTGAAACCAGCGAAAATTGCAGCAGTTCTAGATAAAACATAATATACCTGTCCATAAATAAAAATGAATATTTAGGCCTATACGCAAAATATATTTCACTTAAATATTATGTGCAGATATGAGCAGATTTATCAATAAAACTGCAGACATACTCCCCCAGAAATGAACACAAACACAAAAATATATGCTACAGCCTTTTGATCAAAAAGAGCGCACGCGCAGCTCACTTTCACTTTGCAAAAGGCAGTATTTATTGTTTTAGTGTATATTTAAAGCGCATATACACAATAAAACAATATTGTTTTAGGCTAACTTATAATACACTTTTGTAGTCTTTGTTGTACTTCGTCTTTTTGCACATACGCACAGGTGTGTTACAATAATAATAATAATAATAATAGTAATAACTTCACAGCACTACTAGTATGACTACTACTAATAATAATAATGGAGAAAGCCATTCAAAGAATAATCATCATTGAAGGAGAGAAGAAAATGAAGAATAAATAAATATCAGTATTTACAGTTTGAGCTTGACACATTTATGAGCTCTGTCGCTTGCTGTGAATGGGCGCCTAAGACAGATTAACACATTTTCGGCTTCAATAGACACATAATACCTCAGATTGAAACACGACTGCCCCCTACAGGTAATGAATGTGATTTTCACAGTTTCCCGCACGCTGCCGCAGCAGCTCACGAGATCCCTTTTCTCGAAACGTGCGTTCTTAATGGCCAGACATTAGGCAATGAGTAGAAAATTCGCTGTCCCTCTGTAGTGAGGCAGTGAAGCAGTACAGCTCTCCGTCTTGCGTCCTGCCTAGAGTCGCCCGTTGCATCAATTTTCAAAGATCCTCAACCATGTGCTGAACAGCATAGTGGGCTCGCCAGGGCAAGGCAGAAAAAAAACTTTTGGTCTTGTGGTATTTAACAGTATACTAAAATTTTTATTAAAATTAAAACTTCCTTTAATTAACTTCCAACCCGTGCTTACGTACTCACGTTACATTTAAGGACACAACAGTGCAGAATCCTCTTTTCAAAATAGTAGTCACAATGCAATGTTATTCGTGAACACAAGTCTTTTATAAATGTGTACAACTTTTTTTTTGCAATTTATTGAAATTAAACTAGTAAATGGCAAACATACTTTACATTCTGTACAAATGTCATTACTAATAAAGAGCTAAAATACAATATACAGAAAATATATATTTTTCATCAAGAACTGAAGCAATGAGATAATGTTTGTATTCAGTGATTTTTGCCTACAATTTTCATTTAAGGCCAAACCTATTTTTGACTATACATTTATGACTGAATGTTCAACAGTTTCTCATGGCCAACCCAATTAAGCATACAGTACATGTAGATTCTAATAAAGACATACTTTCCCACAAGTTCTCCCACACATGCTCTAAGCCTACAAATGTTTAAGTGGCCAGTGTGTTAGAGAAATGTACAGGGCATCGTCAGGCCTCGTGTCAAGTTAGAAAAAAACATTTTCCTAATCATCATTCATCCAGACCTTTAGGTGGCGGTAACACACCACCTACTTTGCCTGCTGCAGATAAAATGAAGAAGAAGACCAAGGTGGACAATGAAGGTGGTTTTACTTTTTCATGTACATTTACATTTTTCATCTACCTCAGAAACCTTTGAGGAGAACAAGAATCTCAATAAAGAAAATGCAGGAGAAGGTTCAAGAGTCTCCGTCAGCACCACATCATCTGTCAGGTAACCACCAGCAAGCTCAAGCCCACCTCTCAACCTTCAGAACTTGAGGAATGGAGTAGCTGAATGTTGTTTAAGTAAATATCAAATGTTTTAATATTTGTTTTTGCAGACTTTGGACAAACTTGTTGGACATACACCACAAGAGAAGGTTGATGTAGCTGGAGAGAACGTTTCCCTTACATAAAGCAAGCAGCCAATTTTCCTTTAAACTCTTTAGCTCCGTTTTGACTGATTCTTTTCAGTGGAAGATTGTCATAATGCTGTGGACTTTGTGTAACTCCGGTATAAACCATATTTTCAGTTGAGCAGTGTGACACTTAATATCTTTGTCAGATTGTGTGACATTTTGTATCAATTAGTGTCTTGATTTGCCAAATTTTGCTGGTGTCTGCTAAATTACACAATAATAATTGTATATTGTATTTTGCATATTTAAGTTTATTCCATTTAATATAAATGTATGTATTCATTTTTATGCATAGACTCGATTTACAAATTAGTGGTAATAGTAAACTGTAATATTTTTAATATTGTTAACCTGTTGGTTTTAATGATGTGGTGGACAGAGGACAGTATTGAAACATTTCTTACATGCATCTCATTTATATCGGACTTTAATCTCATATATGGCTCATTTGCTTCCCCTTCAAATGCAGTTCTGTTTCTCATGTATATCTCAGATTTTTCAAATGTTTCTTAAAGATGTCTCAGGTTGTGTCTCACTTATGTCTCTTTGTTTCTCCTAAGTCAGCTTTAGGAGAAATAGGAAAGACAAGGTCGAGCTTGTAATAAGACAGCTCTATTCAGTCTCATGATACAAGAAAGAGCTTATTCTGACCAACAAAATTTTGCTATAGGTGTTCTTCTGAGTCACGTTAAAGACACGCTCAAAAAGAACCAATCGTTCACGAACGACCCATTACTAGAGCAGGGTCATGCACCGTTATGAGTCCGAGATAAGATAGAATCCAAAAGGCAAAGATGAGAGAACCCATAGCAACATTATGAGCTTATTCATGTCTCATGAGACTGAATTGAGCGGCTCATTACAAGTTTGACTTTGTCTTTTCTATTTCTCCTAAACCCCACTTAGGAGAAACAAAGAGACATAACTGAGACACAACCCGAGACATACATGAGAAACATTTGAGAAATCTGAGGTGTACATGAGAAACAGAACTGCATTTGAAGGAGAAGCAAATGAGCCATATATAAGACCATGAGATTAAATCGGATATAAATGAGATGCATGAAACACAAATGAGAAATATTATAGTTTTATATGAACATATCCAAAATTCTCACATTAACAGCATACAGTGTAATAAATTTAAAATTCACACAATATAACAGACACCAGCAAAATCTGGCAAATTAAGACACTAAATTAAACAAAATGTCACCCAACCTGACAAAGATATTAAGTTTCACACTGCTCAACTCATAGTATGATTTATACAGGAGTTATACAAAGGCCACAGCATTGTGAGAATCTTCCAGTGAAAAGAATCAGCCAAAGCCAGGAAAAGTTCTCTCTCCCTGGTTACATCAGTCTTCTCTTGTGGTGGATGTCCAAGAAGTTTGTCAAAAGTCTGCAACTCCTGGAATTACTTAGTATGAAACAAACAACAACAAAAAAAAAAAATATATATTATATATATATATATATATATATATATATATGAATACATTTGAGATTTACCTAAACACCATTCATCTACTCCCTTCCCAACGATAAGAGGTGGGCTTGAGCTTGCTCATGGGCTGGTGCTTACCTGACTGATGATGTGGTGCTGATGGAGACTCCGGAACATTCTCCTGCATTTCCGTTGTTGAGATGCTTCGTCTCAACAAACATATTGGCTTTATCGATAGAATATAATTAACTGATGTCTCTAAAGTTACATGTTCTGGTAACTACTGTTAAACACTGAACACTCTAAAATAAAACTACTGTTTTTTAAAATTTTATCATGCAGTAACATTAACTTACTATAAAAAAAAACAAACAAAGGTAAAAAGTCAAACCACACTGACATATTAACTATAAATAGACATGCCTAATAATAATACTGTAACTAGGTGACTGATTTTTACCATAAAAAAAAAAAAAAAAAGTTTAACCTCACAAGTGTTAGTTACCTTGATATGCTAATCCACATGCTAAACCACCCACAGGTAGCATTTGAATTCCTTTTGCAATTTAAGAACAAACGTAAGTTGTGTAAATTTCAGCTAAGTATACCACCGTTTTTTTTTTTTTTTTTTTACCACAGACTCTGTGGTTTTAACTTACATTTTGACTCCTTGTCAATAATAATTAATTTTAAATTTGGCGCGAAAAAGTAAAACCCACCTTCACCGGCCACTTTGTCTTCTTAGTCTTCATTTTATCTGCGGCAGGGAAAGTAGGTGGCGCGCTACCGCCACCTAAAGGTCTGGATGAAAGATGAATAAAGTGTTTTTTTCTGACCTGACACGGAGGCCTGGCGATGCCCTGCACACTTGTCTAACACACTGGCCACTTTTGGAGGCCAACATTTGCAGGCTTGGAGCATGTGTAGGATAAATTGTGGAAAATTATGTTTTATTAGAATCTATATGTACTGTAGGCTTAATTGGGTTGGCCATGAAAAATTTTTGAACATTCAGTCATAAATGTATAATCAAAAATAGGTTTGGCCTTAAATGATAAGTGTATACAGATATCACTGAAAAGAAACATTGTCTCATAAATCACTTCTTGATAAAAAATTATATTCTGTATATTGGATTTTAGTTCTTTATTTGTAATGACATTTGTACAGAATGTAAAGGAAGTTTGCCATTTGGCAGTTTAAATAAATTCATTAAGGTGTACACATTTTGTAAAAGGCTAGCCATGTTGATCAACTAGGGACACCTGGGTGTACTGTATAATAAAATAACTGGTGGTTTTTTTTTTTTGTTTGTTTTTTTTAATGAAGCTAGATTTTTAAATAAAACATTTATCTATTACAAAGCAATTTTGTAATTGACTTTAGTCCTTACCAACCTACATATCTAAATATCTTCATTTCAGAGATCCAACCTACTAACCCTCCCCTCCATTTACCCGTATGTGAAGAGTACGATGAAGTATATAAAAAAAGTACTAAACACTCTTTAGTGTAGATGGCACTGTTTGTCAGCGAACCCTAGCCCTTAAACCCCAAAGCATTTTTAGCCATTCTTTCCATTATTTTTTTTTATAAATATACTGTATATGAGTCAGAATCGGGCAATATAGAGTGACTAGGCAAAAATGACACTGACTTGACTAAGCAAAAATTTTTAAAAAGGAACATATTAGAAAACCCAAATGAACAGTTTACAACTACTGTACACTTTGTGTGGTAAACACTGCTTTGGGAAAACAAAAAATATGTGAGTCGATATTTAGAGGTAATGAGCCATATTTGAGACACATTTGAGAAGATTGAGGAAAAAAGCTAAAACCTCATTCAAGTCTCAAAGACGGCTCATTTCTGCATATGTGAATCGCACACAAGATAATGTAAACTATCTCTGAGATTTTAGGTAATGAGCCACATTTGAGACAACTTTGAGAAGATGCAGAAAACGCCTAAATCGCATTCAAGTCTCAAAGTCGGCTCATTTCTGTCTAGGAGACAAAGAACAGATTAACATGAGATCTCATCTTGGAGTTTCTTTGCTATGGGAAGTCAGAGAATTGCAGGGTCGGAAACAAATCGAGGATGCCTGAAATAAACAGAGTGAAAACAAATACGGGGTACATGAGCGAGATACTACTGCACTGACTGTAGAAAGGAGTTTCTACCTGCAGACTCAGTTAAGTAGTGTGGTGGAAATTCTGTAAATATTATAGAGACAAGTAATTCATACACTGGGTAAGAGCAAAGTCACAAAGGTTTTATTTTAAGCTTCTGCAGAAGGACCAGTCTCGTACAGCAAACAACAATTGCAGCATGGAGAAAGGTGATCTCTTTCTCTCTGCTGTCCCATTTTATACACAATTCTCTGCTAACATAATCAACGCCCCGTACATGAAGTTCCTACATTCAAACTCTCAACTTTTTATCTGACCCAGACCAGATGTCCATACCTTATCATTTATTCAGGGACAACTACAATCAGGTTGTTTCTGTTCTATTCTCGGCCTTGTGTTTCTAAGCTTCGGCGAACAAGTTTAAAGCTTCTATAGTCTACAGCACAATTACAAATTAATACATCATTAAAATGTGATATTTCCATTACAGTAGTTATCTCTCGGCTAGCAGGTAAACACCCTGAGAGAATCAGTCAGTAGACAGAACTCCTTTTGACCTCACAAATCTGTAAGAATTGTCAAAAAAATCCCATAAACACACTTCTAAACCTTGTGAAAAGCCTTCCCAGAAGAGTTAAAGTTGTTATAGCTGCAAAGGGCCGACAACATATTAAGCCCTATGGATTAAGAATTGGATGTTCACCCAATTCAGTTAAATTTTATTTGTATAGCGTTTTTAACAATTGACTTTGTCGCAAAGCAGCTTTACACAATCAAAAGAATGATTTAAGTTTGTATGAAATGTGAATGTGTATGAATCAAAATGATAAGACTGTCCCTGATGAGCAAGGTGACAACGACGGCGATAGTGGCAAGGAAAAACTCCCTGAGATGGTAATAGGAAGAAAAATTGAGAGGAAATATATATATATATAACTTAAACCTTGGATTGCTAGCATAATTCGTTCTGGACCATGTTTGTATTGCAAAACACTTGTAAATCAAAGTGAATTTCCCCCATAAGAAATAATGAAAACAAATTATTTGTTTCCCAAAAAAATGAATACAAAATATGAAGTAAAAAGAAAACTTAACCTGCACTTTACCTTTAAAAAAAGGAAAAATAAATCCAGACAGTGTGTGTGTGCGCACGTGCTGTGTATGTGTGCGTGTGTGTGGGAATGACTCCTCTCCTCTCCTCTCATCTGTTACGCCTCAGGCTAGGGTTGGGCCGTACAGTAAATGATTGGTTTGGGGTTCTATTTTAAACGGTTTGGTGAATGTGGGACACAGTGGTGTAATATAACAAAAACTAGACAAATGCGTAAATTTACAATCAAGTGAGGTTTGTATTGCTTTACACAAAAAGACATGCAAATGAAGACACATACACAACACCAGGCTCAGCTTCAGGGTGGACCCAGGCCAAAATAATAAACAAAAAGGTATCTGTATTTTAGAAGCTAGCTTACCTAGCAAAGAAAACACAAAAAAATACAGAGGCCTTACCTCACAGTTACCTAACAGTGAACAAAAACCCTTTCCCCCAAAATAACTGGCAGCCACACCCCTACTACCAAAGACAAAATCGAAGTCAAAGGGAAGCCTAAAGTCAAAAACCAGAATACACAATCCAATCTCAACATTCACAATCACAACAAAACTCTCCAAAACAACCAACACTTCGCCTACACGCCTCCCCATTCCTGAGTCTCTCTCTCGTTTATAAATGGTCCGCTTGTTGATGACGTCACTCAGGGCGGAAGCGCATGTGTGGAAGGTCAGGCAGTTGCCGTCGGAAAACCTGGAGTGGATCCGGAGCGGCACGCTACGAAGCACATCAACACAGACACATAAAACCCACATAGCGACCACCATGTTGCGGGTTGTAACACATCTTGTACAGTAGCCCTACCTCCTCTCTTATTTGAAGGGGCTACTGTTTGGGACGAATTTCACACACACATACTTTAACGGAAACACTGCTGTTTTGGAAAACTTCTTTAAAAAGGAACATCTTAAATGGCACTCGAGTACGCACATACACTAACAATCACTGCTGTAAAGTAAAAAAAAAATTAACCTGCACACAAAAGAAGAAGAAGAAGAAGAAGAAGAAGTGTGTCCAAGACAAGTTTTAAGCTACGAGTAGAAGAGTTATTTCTTGTTATGTCCGGGCCCGATCGACCAGAAGAGACAAACACACACGCAGGCATGATGTCTAAAGATCTCTGTTTATTCTCAGCAAAGAGAGCACAATTAAACGGTGCTACGTCTCGAACATCAAAAGAAGTCATTAACATGTCAGTCATAGAGGGACCCGGAGACAGACAGGAGAGAGGAAATACAGTTACATTCTCCTGATTAAACAGAAGGGTTCTAGCAGACAAGAGTCATTTGACGGATATTTGTCTGGATACAGGATATAGAAGGTGTTACCAAAAAAGGCATAAGGAAGCACAGTGAGCGATCTGTTCTCAGGGCACAGGAATCTTCTTATTAGATTACAATCTCTTAAAAATAAATTATGAAAATAAATTATGCCCCCTTTTGTGGTGTCTTTATGATGCCTGTGGTTCAATTAAGCTACAGGAACTGATAATGAACTTCCTCTCTGTGAGTGTAATATTTAACTCTATAGACCGAGCCCTGAACTCCAATAGATGGATTCCATTTAAAACCAATTCCCCAGACCATGAAGCAAACATCTCTGTCCACAATTGACTAGGAAAGAGTAAAAGACTTCAAGTCTGACTAATGCATAACTAAATACAATCCATAATGTGTGTACAGTAGTGTTTACTATGTGTATGGGGTAAGGTGAGAAAAATGAAGGTCCAAAACATCCAAATTATCTTCCAAGCTGATCTCTTCTTTGACTCAGATACTTTACGTATAGTAGAGAGTCAGTTGGAGCCCAAAAGAGAGGTTAGTAGCACTTTACTACTACTACTACTACTTTTACTACCCAAGGGGAGCATGTATATCGAGAACAGCAGAGGTCCTAAAACTGACCCTTGTGGGACCCCATATTTCACAGGCATTACACCAGACAGTTCTCTATTTAGATCTACAAAATGGTATTGATCAGACAGGTAGGATCTAAACCATTTTAATGCCTGTCCCTGAATACCTATGTGATTTTGTAAGCGATCTATGAGAATATTATGATCTATAGTGTCGAATGCAGCACTAAGATCAAATAAGACGAGTATTGAGATGCAGCCTTGGTCTGAAGCTAAAAACAAGTCATTTGCAATTTTAACTCGTTCAGTTTCTATACTATGATGGGGCCTGAAACTTGACTGAAATTCTTCAAGGAATATTTAATATTGGAGCATATTTCAGCTGATACTAGCTTTTCTAACGTTTTTGATTTAAATGAAAGGTTTGAAATCAGTCTTTAATTTATTTCATTTGGGTCTAAATTAGACTTTTTAAGAAGAGGCTTAATAACTGCCAACTTGAAAGGTTTAGGGATGTGACCTAGATATAATGAAGAGTTGATAATGTTTAGAAGGGGGCGCTCCAGCCATATTTATTACTTCATTTAAAAAACTTGTTGGGATTGGATCTAGCAAGCACGTTGTTAATTTAGCCGAGGTGATAAGTTTATACAGCTCTTCCTGTCCTATACCTGTAAAGCACTGGAAATCTAAATGTGAAGCTTTAGACTGGACTGGATCATGAAATGCTGTCAGAGGTTGAACTTCCATTATTTTCTTCCTGATACTATTGATTTTTTTCATTGAAGAAGTTCATGAAGTCTTCACTTCTAAACAGGCATCTTAGGTTTTGTTAGGTGAGCCACTGTACTAAATAAGAACCTGGGATTATTTTGGTTTCTTGCTATCAGTTGGCTTAAATGCTCGGCCCTAGCAGCTTTTAGAGCCCGTCTATATCTTTATACGCGATTCTAAAAACTTCTAATTTAGTTTTTCTCCATTTTCGCTCGAGGTTGCGGGTTGCTCACTTTAGGGCGCGAGTACAGTATGTACCACGGTGCAAGTGTTTTATCTCTGATTTTTTTTAATCTGATGGGAGCAACAGTGTCTAATGTACTGGTAAAAATGGTGCCCATGCTGCTAGCCACTTCATCTAGATCGTCTGCATTTAGTGGTCTAATAAGAAATTGGGACAGATCCGGCAGATTACATGTGACTCTGTCTTTAGTAGTTGGATTAATATTTCTACCAAATTAATAAGGTAGGGAGACACAGCTAATCTGTTCTACAGGTAGAGTTTATACTAAGAGATGATGGTCTGTGATATCACTTTGAGGTAGAATGTCTATATATTAGAGATATTGGAGATATTTGGGATATAATTAAATCTAGTGTATGATTAAAGCGGTGAGTTGGTCTATTTATACTTTGTTTAACCTCAAAGGAATTTAGCAAATCCATAAATGTGAGTGCTAAAGCGTTGTTAGCATCATCTACATGAATGTTAAAGTCTCCTACTATCAACACTTTGTCAGAGTTAATCAATAGGTATGATAGCAGATGTCCAAACTCTTTAAGAAAATCAGCATAGGGCCCCGGGGGTCTGTACACGGTGGCCAGGGCAAAATATAGCAAGGGTTTATTATGCATTTCACTGAGTGCAACATTAATGATAAGCACTTCAAACGAGTTGACCCTGGGCCTTGTTTTCTGAGTAACAGTGAGTACATCATTGTGGATAGCTGCGACACCACCACCACGACCATTTTGACGGGGCTTGTGCTTATAGAAATATCCTGACGGAGTAGACTCATTCAGACTAACATATTCATTTGGTATAAGCCAGGTCTCGGTAAGGCAGAGTGTGTCAAGACAATAATCTGAGATAATTTCATTAACAATAAGTGCTTTAGGCACAAGGGATCTGATGTTGAGAAGCCCAAACTTTAGAGGCAGATTTCGATTACTTATTTGGCCTTTTTCTGGTTTTCTGGTTATTAGATTGTTTCGAGCGATTTCAGATGATTTATTCTTTATTCTCACTATTCAGAGAACAGACACATTTTCTATAGGACGAGCAATGTATGCACGTCTATCAGTATCGTGAGTTGTAATGTGGCTATTATGGTTGGAATCTAAGGTATGACTTACCGCCAGTCAGATGGTTCGTAGTGTCCTAGAGATGTTGTCAGAGAGGCTGCTCCAGCTCTGCTAGGGTGAGGGCCTAGGACGCTCCCAGAAAACATTCCAGTTATCAACAAAGTGTAATCTCTGATGTTGACACCAAGATTGTAACCATTCATTAAAGGCAAATAATCTACTGAACCTCTCGATTCCTTGCTGAAATGTGAAAAACAGCTGTGTCCAGTGTTGCTCAACTTAGCTTATGGTTTCCAAACCCAAAACTGTTCACTAACTGTTAACATGCACACCTAAAATGTTAAAAATAATCATCTTTCTGCCCGTCAGCTCCATCTCTAACACTGACTTCCTAATATAGTCCTCATCCCCCCCATGTACCTGTCCAAAGCATATCCATCTGGCCTCTATACCTTTGTTTCCAAACTGCCCTACTTGCAATGTTCCTCCAATATACACATTGCAAAAACTGTCCCTTTTTGTCACTCTCAAAGCAAGTTGCACCATCTTTAGCTCCGCCCCTTCAGGTCTGTTTCCTTTCTATTCTTCACCAGTCTCCAAAGCATACAACACTGCAGGTCTCACAGCCATTCTATAAACGTTCCGTTTCATATTTGCTTATACCTTTCTTTTACGGATACGAATATTTGTTAAATTCAGGGACTCCAGATTTTCAGTTTGTAATACTCCAAACAAGTGACCATATTGCGCAACATCAGCTAGGCCAAGTTAATACCAGGAACAAAGCACAACAGTGGAACACTGCCACCTACTGGATACGAGTATCAATGAGCGAAGCCCTCCAGATATAACTAGCCAAACAACTGGCAAAGTGACAATTCACAAACTCTCTATGCATTTACAGTCCCTGGTGACGACTGTCATTTTTAAAACTTTCATTGTAAGTACTTAACTTGTATTTGGTATATGTGCACTTGTAGATTATAACCTTAACAGACAGGTTGTTCAAGCAGTGCAGTGACATTGAATGGCAACAAAACAATGCAAGTATACTTACTGTCAGTAATACAACACTAAAATAAAACAATAGTACAATAGAACCAAATGTTGCCCTCAGTGCCTGATAAAAAAAATCAACATGAAATAATGCCAAGGCTAACTACAAGCAAGCCATCAGTTATTGGTATGGTAGTCAACAACGAGTTCTTCTGTATTCCTATTTTTATTAAGCAGTAATTACCTAAAAGACAAAGAAACAATCACTGGTCATGTAAAAGCCACTTAAAAAGCAACATTATAATCAGTTCATATCAGTGTTCTTTATGCAACCACAAACACGGCACATTATGAAAATACAACGATAACCAGCCGTATCATTATCATATTCCACTTAACTCTTCACACACTAGTGGGATCTTAGCTATAGTTGCAAAACAAACGTGAATATTTTAATGAAAAACAACTGAACATCTGATTGTAAATTTGTCTACTTCGGCATTCTGACCACGTTACAGTGCATACAGTTAAAGCAGGCAGACAGCAGGTCTAGTGTCCCATAGCAACCGTGGACGCGGGTTGATGACGTAGTTAGTTAGCGACTGAAGCGTTATGTTATGTAAGTAAAGAGCTGTTGTAAATAACAGGGTATTTCGCACGCTTGTCATATCCATTTAATTTTCTTTTACCAAATCAATTAACGAGTTATTTAAAGCGTGACTCGAGATGCGGAACGAATTTAGTTAAAAAACGAACAACGGTTCTATTAAACATGGCGGAACTGACACCACAACAAAGCTTTTTTTAATTAAAAACACAGCGGATGTTTCGTTAAACATGACGTGAGGAAAGCTATAAAAAACTTTATAGCTGTTTATAGAAAACAAAACCTCTTAGATAACAGGATTAGAATTAATTATTCCCTATCATCCGGAGATTACAAGTTAGATTCCTGGGTGATGCTGTAACCTCTCACAGCCGGAGGTCTAGAGAGAGCTGATTGGCCGAGCTCTCTCAGAGGGGAGGGATGAGAGGTACTTAGTGCTCCCACATTAATCACGACTCTATAGCCAATCAGGGGCATCCGTGTACGCAAGCGGAAGGAGTGGATTGCGCGGTCCTCCAAGTGTGTTACGTCGCCCCCAACGAGCGAGCAGTCCGCTGGCGTGGTCCGGAGGAAATGCATGTCTTCGGCCCTCCCGACTGAGTGGTAGGAGCAGCTTAATGTGGGAGCTCCCTAGTGACACGACTACATTAGGGAGATAATCAGGGAAAAATCCAAAAAAAAAAGAATTACTCATAGTGAGCATAACTTGAAACATCACGTGAATGAGGCTTAGTTTTGTTTAACCAAATCTCACGAGAACAAAATCTTCCCTGACCGAGGAAAAAAATCAGAAAGAGCAAAATAAACACTTACTTTTTCCTCTGAGAGGGAAGACTGGAGCCCCCAAATTGTTAGGTTTAAAAGAAGAAGTGTGTCCGAGATAACACGTCGGTTGCTTCATTACCGATGGCGGCGCTCTAGAAGAGTTTCTTTTTTCAATTTTTGTTAAATTTTATTTGTATAGCACTTTTAACAATTGACATTGTCGCAAAGCAGCTTCTGGGCCAATCAAAATAATTATTTAAGTTTGTATGAAATGTGAATGTGTAAAAATCTAAATGATAAGACTGTCCCTAATGAGCAAGTGGCAAGGAAAAACTCCCTGAGATGGTAATAGGAAGAAATGTTGAGAGGAATCAGACTCAACAGGGAACCCATCCTCATTTGGGTGATAACGGATAGCAGGGATTGATCTGCATCATACTTTGGAGTTCTGGCACAAAGTTTTCATTAAGAGTTTCCTTGAGAGTGGCGAAAAGACGATGTGAAGAGTGCCTGCAAGAGAGGCGGAGCGCCCGGAAGGGCGGAAGAATGAGCATGGCGAAAAAGTGATGAAAGCGTGATAAACCTGTTCAGACATTGGGATTTTTTTGATCCCGCAGGGGCAGATTCTGGGCCAGTGAGGGTTGTGAAACGGTCTTCTTCCTTATTCAACAGTTTTTGTTTTACTCAAGGGAGTTGCTTGCTGCTTTACATTGTTTCAGTGTAGATGTGAAACTGTCCTTTTTCCTTCTTCGATGGAATTGTGAAAGCGAATTTCCCCCATAAGAAATGATGGAAATTCAGATGATTCGTTCCACAACCCAAAAATATTCATATAAAAATAATTGATACAAAATGTAAAGTGAAAATAAAACAAGCTAACTTGTACTTTACCTTTGAAAAGAATCCCAACAGAGCAGTGTTTCTGTTGTGTGTATTTGTGTGTACACACGCGTGTGTATGTGTGGAGATAAGAAGAGAGGAGGAGGGAGGGGCTACTGTGTAGATCAACTTTTACAAACACACATACACACACTAACGGAAACACTGCTCTGTCAGGAAACTTCTTTGACAATTTACCTTTCTATTGACACTCGAGCACACACTAAAGGAATCCCTGCTTTCTGACAAAGTAAAAAATAAATAAATTTTAAAAAAGCCTTTGTCACATATACATTACAGCACAGTGAAATTCCTTCTTCGCATATCCCAGTGTAACTGGGGTCAGAGCGCAGGGTCTGATACAGCGCCCCTGGAGCAGATAGGGTTAGGGGAGAGGAGGGGGGACTGATTCCTTCTCTCCTCTTACTTTAGCTTCACACACATACACAAACACACACACCCATACACACACACAGCACCTGTGCACATAAACATTAAGCCTTGCTCAATAGGGTTGAGCCTTTCTCAAGGTCCCAACAATGGCATCGAACCGCTTCCGATCAGTAATTCAGTGCCTTAGCCCTCTGAGCCTCCACTGCCCCTAGAAGAAGGCTGTAACAAGGAAACTCTCTACTAATACTTGCTTTTGCATTACACGTGCACACACACGTGGTCACAGTGTTATAGTAAACAGTTCACGCATGGATGTTAACTATACAATCCCGTAGCGCGAGAGAGAGAAGAACTATTGGCTTAGTTGTGATCATGTGACACTCACCAGACAGAGCGCATACGCACTATTCGTGTATCAAAACCTCGCTTTGCGATTGTGGATTGTGAGTAACGCGGTTTGCGAGTGTTCTGCAAGACGAGCAAAGATTCTTAATAAATTTTGACTTGAAAAACGAACAAGTCTTGGTTTACAAGTACCGAGTATTATGTAGCATGCATGGGCTTCTTGTTTTGACACCAAGCATCACCTGATCACAACTGAGCCAATGTTTTTTCTCTCTCTTGTGCTGCGGAATTGTGGGTAATCTTCTCCCCTGCTCGGTCTTAGTGCTCGTCTCTTACTGGTATAATCAACATCCGTGTGTGCATGTATTGTTTACTATAACACTGTGACCACGTGTGTGCGCGTAAAACATATTTTATTTTGTTTTCGTAAGCGTGTGTGTACAGCGTGACTGTACTGTTTTTTATAGCACAGGTGTGTGCACGTGTAAACCAAAAGAAAGTCTTATTAGAGAGGTTAAAGATTCATTTTCTCCCTCTCTGTATCAGCCTGCTGTTATGTGTGTGCGTAATTTGACACCATGCCTCTTCACACCCACCCCCTCCTCGTCTCAGCTTCACACACACACACTCTCTGCTCTACACAGAAACATTGCTCTGTCGCAATACTTTTCAAAGGTAAAGTGCAGGTTAATTTATTTTAATTTTACTTTACAGCAGTGATTCCATTAGGATGCACTCACGCAAGTGTCAGTCGTGAAGTTCCTTGCTAATTCGTCTTGCTTTTGTTAGTGTGTGTGTGTGTGTGTGTGTGTGTGTGTGTGTGTGTGTGTGAGAGAGAGAGAGAGAGAGAGAGAGAGAGAAACTCAAATAAGAGAGGAGAAAGGTTTACTGTGTAAGATGAGAAGGGGGAGGTTCCTTCTCTCCTCTTATTTTAGCTTCACACACATACACAAACACACACACCCATACACACACACAGCACCTGCGCACACAAACAGAAACACTCCGTCTGAATTTCTGAATTTATTTTTACTTTTTTTAAAGGTAAAGTGCAGGGTATTTTTTTAATTTTTACTTCATATTTTGTATTAATTATTTGTATGTATTTATTTAAGTTTCCATTATTTCTTATGGGAAAATCTGCTTTGATTTATGTGTTTTTTGGAATACGAGCCCATTTCCGGAATGAATTATGCTTGTAATCCAAGGTTCCACTGTATATACTGTATTCTATATTGTCAAAAGTATTCTCTCTCCTGCCTTCACATGCATATAACCTTGAAAAATTCAATATACATCCAATTCTTCAATATATATATATATTTTCATTGAGATTACTAAATTTTACTAAAACTAAAGATAAATTTTTTTTCTGAAAATGGCAAAAATTCTGCAAACAGAGGTAATGTCACAATAATGAAACTTGCATATATTAGTATACATCAAAGATAAAATCAAAATCTTCCAAAATTATGGAATAAGGAAAAATGCAGGTTGTCATTAGTGTTAATTTTGTCAGCTATTTTCAACTTTAGTGTTAGTCTTAGTCACAGGATAAATGTCCCTGTGAGTTTTTACCATATTCAGTCAATATTATTTTATTTTTGTTTAGTCAAGTTTTAGTTGACTAAGAGGGACCCTTAAGTATTTAGTCTAGTTTTAGTCAATGAAAACAACTTTTTAGCAATAAGATTATTATTAATTAACCCTATAGTCAATCTAGTCTAAACAAAACTTTTTTTTAAGGTTTTTCACAAAATAATTATCTTAACATTTAAAATGTTTCCTTTCATTTGACGATTTCAGCTAATTAGATTTATTTGTAACATCACAACATCTGCAGCATGTCCATATTTTTTTAACTACAAAACAATAGGAGCGGTACGGACAATACAGTGTTTTTTTATTTATTTATTTATTTATTTTTATATGTGAATGTACACAATTGGACTGTTGTAGGTATACTGTAGCTCCTATGAGTCACAATCATTCGCTAACCTATTAGCTTAATTTGTTTGGCAACGGTTTAACTATAAAATAAAATGTATTACAACATAGTTATCTTAACATGTTTAACATAATTACCAGAAAGGGGCTGTAAAACTGGGTGATTATTATGGTATGCCTTGATGCATCTCTTCAGGTTTGTGCTATTCTTCCAAGCAATTGTGTTTTCCCACTGTTTCCCCTCTGCAAACTACTCCTGATATGCCATGCATCGCGCATGACCTGGGAAATACAGCTGCTCATGCCATAATTTACATTTAGGCATTTGGCTGATGCTCTTATCCAGAGCAACTTACAAAAAGTGCTTTGAAGTTTACATCACTGGATAATCACTTACACTGGGTTACTAACTAGGTTCCCAAACATAGTTGGGAGTTTTTTTATTATTATTTATAATGAATGAATACCGTATCATAGCCGATTGTGACAAAAATTATATGTTGATAAAAATAAAGACAAAATGTTGTATTTGTTTTTATTTTTTTAAACCACATTTTAGTCTCAAAAATAACAGTTTGTCATATTTAGGAGAAGCAATAGATACGGGTAAATTCTTCATTGTGATGTAAAGTAAGTTTTATTTATTTATGATCTTAACTCCACTCCCTACAGAACAGGGCATCCTGGGCGTGATTGATAACTATGACAGAACAGAAAAGGAAATGTGTTGAAGGACCGTACTCCATCACGAAAACCTATGCTCATGCTTTTGAACACAAACCCAGAAAGTTCATTCCTGAAGCTGGAGCCATAGCTGAGGCTGGTGCAGGACGAGCTGGAGCAGAGTGGCACCACATCTCAGCTAAAGCTAAAGGTCCAAATGTTTCTGCTGAGGCTAAGGCTGAAGTTAAAACTATGAAAGCAGGAACCAAGACTCGAGTTGAGTTTGGAAGTGTATCGGCCTCTTCTGGTCCATTTGAAGCGAGGCTGGGAGTGGGAGCTGAGGCTAGTGTCGGTTTTAATACTGGTAAGTAGGAGTAAAGGTTCTACGAACTGGAGTAACCATGGGAAGTTAAGAAATTGGAATTTAAGTTGTTGGGAATGAGATTAAATGTAATTCTATATTAAAGTAAACTGGATTCATTTTCTTCCAGTCATTAGTAAAACTGAATTTCTGTTTAGATTTTTATACTACAACAGTTAAAATACAGAACTACACTAATACAGGAGTTACTTTTCTGAAATATTGTATTTTTCCACAATATTTAATTTTATCATATTCACATTGAATTGCATAATTTTTGCATTTAAGTCTTTATATTATTATCACACCACAGAAGCTTATTAATTAATTACATAATTTCATCATGCTTAGTATAAAATATTAGAATTTTAGTGGGATAATATACAGTATAAACATTTATGTGTTGCTGTTAATGTAAGATGCAGAGTGAGGAGTTTGTGAAGAGTTACTAAGTTGAAACTGATTTATATTATTGTCTTTTATTAGTAGATTGCTCTGTACCACAGTAATTTACTAACAATTACATTCTAATATTAGGAATGTTCATGAAACTAATTAGTTACTGTTCTCACCTACATTTTATACGCGGCTCCTCACCAGTTGGCTTTTTGTTTGTTTGTTTGTTTGTTTGTTTGTTTGTTTGTCTTTCAAAATTACAGAATAAAGAAAAAAATGCACTTTGTCATGTCAAGGAGAAACTACCGATACTGGCAAATTTTTCATTGTGATGTAAAGTAATTAAATTTATTCATGATTTTTAACTCCACTTCTTACAGGTCAGGGCATCTTGGACATAATTGATTACTTTGACAGACCAGAAAAGACAAAGACTGAAGGAATGTACTCCGGTACACACACCTACGCTTATTGTGGTATAAACAAACCCGGAATGCGCATTCCTAAAGCTGGAGCCGAAGCCGAGGCTGGTGTAGGACGAGCTCGAGCGGAGTTAAACATCTTATCAGCTGAAGCTAGAGGTCCCAATGTTTATGCCGGGGCTCAGGCTAACATTCTGGGAGCATCAGCCCTGGCACGAGCTGAGGTTGGAAGTGTATCAGCTTCTGCAGGTCCAATTGGAATAAAGTTGGGTCTGGGAGTTGATACTGGTGTCAGTATTAGTCCTGAAAAAACAGAAATAAAGTTTCTAGGCACTGGAATAATTGTGGGACAAGAAGGAATAGGATTTGCGATTTTGGGGAATGAGTTTAAATGTAATGTTATGTGAAAGTAAACTGAATAATTTTTTTTCCCAGTCATTAGCAAAACTGAATTTCTGTTTTGCTTACCTGCTTTTGGTTTTCTCATCCTGCTGTTCCCTTGTCTATTAAAATTTGTTGATTGCCTAACTTGTTTTAATTGCCTGTTTCTTGAACATGATTCTGGACAAAAACGTAGAATTGAATAAACCTTTGACCTGCACACACACATATACAGTATATAGAATCATATATCTATAGACATTGCCAGGCTTGAAATGATTCACTATATTTCAATAATAATGGTAAATGCCTTGTCTTTTTTTCAATTTGCATTTTGTAAATGCAGTCATATTGTGTGTTAGGAGGCTGGAAGTCTAGTATAACAGGAAATGTGTTTAAGTTAATATGAAGTCCAGTCCGTTATTGGAAGCTCAGGAAGACTAGGAAATTCCACTCCTGAACTATCGAGCGACTGAAGTCACAAGTCCTCAGAGAACAGCTGTCTGCATTAGCTGAGGACAGGACCGTCTTGATGGTGAAGTGGAACCGTCCCCAGTCACCACACGCATCCCCTACAGACCACACAGGGCATCTATACGACGAGATCTCCAACCAGAAGCGGCACCAGGACGAGTTAGACAGGTCCAGAAGGCAGAGGGTCACTGGCAGTTAAGGAGTGACACATATAGCTTGACAGAGAGATAGGAAGAGAGAAAGAGAGAGAAGAGAAGAGAGCAGAACAGAAGAAGAGATAACAGTTAGGTCTGGTCACTGTCACACAATGTATAAGGTGAATGTATATTTAATGTAGAGTGCAAGCAGGGACTCCGGCAGGACTAATTATGACATCATAACTAAAAGGGAGGAGCCAGAAGGAAACAGAAATGAGGGGGAACTGAGATGTAAAGCAACCAATCACCTCACCGTCAACAAACCTGAGTGAACAATGAGAGTGGGGAGGACAGCATCTAAACATACCAGTTCACCAGATACTCTACGTCCATGAGTCCCCCAGATCTGCTCCTTTACCTAAGGCTCATCTATTTACAAACATGCTTGGCTAAATAAATAAGTTTTTAGCCTAGACTTAAACACTGAGACTGTGTCTGAGTCCCGAACATTAATAGGACGACTATTCCATAACTTTGGGGCTTTGTAAGAAAAAGCTCCGCCCCCTGCTGTAGTTTTAATAATACGTGGTACTGACAGGCAGCCTGCATTCTTTGATGGAAGTAGGCGTGGCGGATCGTAAGACACTAGCAGTTCACTCAGATACTGCGGTGCGAGACCATTTAATGCTTTATACGTCAAAAGTAGTATTTTAAAATGAATGCAAAACTGCATTGTTGTTCAGACTACAGTTATATTTTATATAGCTTTTAGTATGTGCTTTGTCAAAAAACCTGAGGTTGTGTTGAAGTCACAAATTAACTATATTTCACTTTCACTTTATTTTAAAATGTTTTAACTATTTTATCTTTAGGTTCTGGGTTCAATTCCCACCTTGGGGTCTCCTTGCATGGAGTTTGCATGTTCTCCTCATGCTTGGTGGGTTTCCTCTGAATATTCTGGTTTCCTCCCATGGTCCAAAGACATGCAAGTTAGGTTAATTGGCATTCCCAAATTTCCTGTAAAACCCCAAGTTATTTTTTTGTTTTGGTGATATTTGTTCTGAAGCCTGCATGAAATGTTAACTGTGATGTCGCCATGGCAATCCAGCCATGATG
The DNA here is from genome assembly GCA_011419295.1 of Clarias macrocephalus. Classification (NCBI taxonomy): domain Eukaryota; kingdom Metazoa; phylum Chordata; class Actinopteri; order Siluriformes; family Clariidae; genus Clarias; species Clarias macrocephalus. The sequence goes on from JAAGKR010001196.1 coordinate 41,255, forward strand.
TAGTTTTAATGTAGGCCTGCATATTCTGACCTAAGGATAATGTATTTGCTAGCTGTTGTGGTATGGTACTTATGGTATTTCAAATACATTGTATAAGGGAACTACGGTAGCACTTCGTAAGTCAGATTTGTTCGTAAATATGTGAGTGAGTGAGTCTTATACACCTTTGACACAAATATGTATAATATAATATAATATTGTGAGACTGTGCCTCCAAAACGTGAGGGGAATCCCAGTGACAAGCAGGGTCAGCTGACCTTATTTGAAGGAAGCCTGGGAAGACATCGGGGAGGAACAGCGATACATGGTGTTTACTGCGCGCTTGAATGGACACTATTTTCTCTCAGAACTGTAATGGACTATGAACTCTGTTTTGTTAAGGATTCCCGAAATTAGGATTATTGTCCATCAGGACAGCGTTACAGAACAGCCATTTTCTATCATCGTTCATTGAAACCGGTGAGGCCAGTTTGTAAGTCAGGAACTTACTGTGTGATGTTATTTTTGTACCAAAAACTTTAGGGAAAACTTAACTGCTTGACTGCTTTCCGATTGGCTCATTCGAAAGAGTGTGAGAGTGAGAATACGCCTGAGTACAATAATGCTCAGGTATCATATAGGTAACGTGATATGAACTAGCCAGTGGAAAACAGGCATCCTTCAAAGCTTAGACAATGACACACTTTCAGTAGTAAAAGGTTCTCTTGTTTTCCTTTATTCTTCCAGCTGCACTGAGGGATGTACAGTTCTCTTGTGTCTGTGCAGGTTGTTTGTGGAGCCTGCTCAGTATGAAGTTTTAACCTTGCACACTCTACAATTTGCCTTTTATGTATTGTCAACATAATTGAAATGTATCAAAATCTGACTGCAATTTCTGCTGGTTCGCACTTTTTCCAGTGTCTCGTCTCCCTCCCTACTGTATCTCTGTCTCTTTGTGTGCTGTGTATTTTAACACGACCCTCCTCTACTGCTTAATGCAGACACACAAATACACACACACACACACCACCACACATCATAACATGTAGCTGACCATACTATATGTGTGTGTGTGTTTGTGTGTGTATATTATATTTACATGAATATAAGTTGAGAGATGTTATTGTGGCAAATTTTTATCTCACCAAATTTTAAACAAACCCAAACAACTTTAAAGTAGAGAAAAGGCAAAGAAGCTTATTGAAGACACACGTAGATAGACAGCTATGAACTGGTCAAAAAGACAGACACCCCACAAGCTCTAACTATAGGGTCCACAAAGCTCCTCACTTCCCTATTTTACATGGGTTTATATACCTGACCTGTGCTTCATCGCTCCTCTTTGTTTTATTAAATTTTTATTTAATATTCAATAGGTCTATGTTAACATGTTTGGCCTAGTGGTGTGGTAACTCCCAGTTCCATACTTTTGCCCCTCTTACCTCATCTTTTACTTATTATTTATTCATGTCTGGGTCAGGCCTCCAAAAATTACATTCTCTTTTTTCCTTTTTTCTTCAGAGAGAGAGTTTGGTTTGTTCCTCTTTTCCTAACCAGAATATCAACCACTTGCGCTGAATTACACTTAATTTTTTAATCAGAGAAAGTTTTGAGCTTTTTCTAAGATCCATAATAATCTTATTCTTATTTTCCTGTTTCCTATTCCTTTCCTAACAGTCATGTCTCAACTGTCCTTAGTATGCTTAAAGTTATTTAAATAATTGATTTGTTAATTTTTCTTTTTATTACACTTTATTTATTTATTATTTTATGATCTGAAGATTATAATGATTAATTATTGAACTTAACTATGGTCAATGTGATTAATTTTGTCAAAGCTTGATTACATTCGATTATATTATTTAAATTATTATAATTTTTTTTTCTCTGATTTGAAAGACTGATCATTACATTTTTCATTCATAAGATAATTCTATTGATGAATTTTGTTTATGTAGTGTAACATAGAGTGATTGTGTTAGTGATGGCTGTAGTAATATGGGATAGTAATGGATTTGAAGGAATTATTATTTATTTATTTATTTATTTATTATTAGGGCCCGAGCACCAACCAGTGCAAAGCCCTATTGTATCTGAAGGAATTATTATTATTATTTTTTTTTTTTAATTATTATTATTATTCTGTATTCCTCACCGTGCCTAAAGAACTGTTAATTTGGGTGCCTAAAAATGCTCGAAAACTCACCAAACTTTCCGGAAAATTCTCCCCCGGCGAAAATTTCCGCCGTAAACTGTCGGCATGAGTAGGCGTGGCCAAATGACTCAGCGGCGCCCCATGGAATGTGATCTGGGTCCCTGTAAGACCTACAGACATGAAATTTGGCACCCTGATGTATCTCCTCGGCATGAGAAAAAAGTATACTAGAGGTATCCTCTAAAGTGAACAGGAAGTCCATTTTGGAAAAACTGCGAGATGTTGCGTTTCGCACGTCGTATTTTGACGAACTCCTCCTAGGGGAATTGCCCTATCGAGTTCAAAATTTCTCAGGACGTTTTAAGGGATCAAGGACAAAAAGTTATCAAAAGCTTTCGTCTGGGTCACATGGTCTGGCTGTGGCGCCGCCACAAATTTTAACCCCCCTCGACGCACAGGAAATGGATGTTTTTTTTGCCTGTTTCTCCCACATACTTCTTCCAATGTGGACTAAACTTTACAGTCATGATGTTCGTTCGAGTCTGAACTGATTGATATGCCAATATGACGATACAGTTATAACGCCACCTACTGGCAGTAGCTTATGTGTTTTGCCTGATTTTCCCCACTCTCCGTGTGTTAAAGCAGGAAAATGACTGAGGCCAGTATTTCAGTAGATCAGGATCAGTTCATCTGTCCAGTGTGTCTTGATCTCCTGAAGGATCCGGTGACTCTCCCCTGTGGTCACAGTTTCTGTAAGGTGTGTATTAATGGCTGCTGGGATCAGGAGGATAAGAATTGAGTTTATAGCTGTCCTCAGTGCAGACACTTTTACTCCAAGGCCTGTTCTATGCAGAAACAACATGCTGGCTGAAGTGGTGGAGAAACTGAAGAAGAAGCCTGAAGTCCAAGCTGCTTCTCCTGCTCACTGTTACGCTGGACCTGGAGATGTTGAGTGTGATTTCTGCACCGGGAGAAAACACAAAGCCGTCAAATCCTGTCTAACATGTTTGGCTTCTTACTGTGAAACTCACCTGGAACCTCATTATAAAGTTTTTTCTTGGAAAAATCACACATTAATTGAAGCTTCAAAACAGCTACAAGAGAAGATCTGCTCTGAACATGATGAAGTGCTGAAGATCTACTGCAGTACTGATCAATGCTGTATTTGTTCCATGTGCATGTTGGATAAACATAAAGGTCACAACGCTGTAACAGTTGCAGCAGAAAGAGCTGAGAAACAGGTGAGAACTCATCCTAATAATATCTCTCATTTAGATTTATCAGGTTTAATCAGGTACAATATTTAACTTAGGGATCAACAGTATAATTACAAAATGGTGTGCTACAGTAGGTGACTTGTACACTCCAGAAAAACGATCAGGAATGTGGGAAAGGCCACGTAGTCAGTGTTCATTATAATTAGATCAGATGAATGAGGGTTTACTCAGCCAACGCACAGTTGCACACTATTTATATTTACATTTATAATCTTATGGAAGTAAATTATTTGTCCTCAGAGTGAGTTAAAGGAGGAGCAGATGAAATCCCAGCAGAGAATCCAGGAGAAGCAGAAGAAGGTGCAGGAGCTGAAACAGGCTGTGAACACTATAAAGGTGAGCAGTGAGCAGAGACAGAGCTGCTCCTAGAAACACACACAACATGGACAACATGGAGACATTTAGAGTCGCAGTAAGAGAGGGAATGATAGATGAGCTTTACATCCTGTTGTTGTGTCTGAATGATTGTACTACTTTAAGGGCTCCACTAGATGGCAATGTAGTTCATACATGTTGTTGAAAACGATGAAGAAGTTAGTGAAGTAAAAAAACTAAGTGTGATTCAGTACTGCTTGTTTTTCTGTTTCTTTTATTTGACGAATACAAAACATAACAATTGGCGACAAGGATGCCAGGATGTCTCTGCTCTCTATTTAACCCCCAGTGGCATTTCTGGGTGGGTGAGTCTACAGACCATTACGTTGCAGAGCATCGTGAACTGGTAAAAACCTGCGCTTTTGGCGATGGAGCATGAAATGGTCCGCGATCAGATTGTGGAAAAAACGGGCATGCCGCAAATTTGCAAAAGCCTGTTATTAAAGCCAGATTTAACTGGAAAGAAAGGACAGTCACTATTGCAAGACAAATTGAAGCAGTGGTTGCAGATGCCAAAATGAATGCTGAAGGGGAATCGAAACAAGTATCAGTAATTCAAAAACAAACTTCCACCTGGTTTCAGAAAAGTAGACAAAAGAGTAAGCTGAGAGAGGATAGATGCATAAAGGGTCAACAGTAGTGTTACCGCTGTGGTTCAGCGAATCACCTTGCATCACCTTGTATCAAGTCCTGCCCTGCTAAAGACTGCAAATGTAGAATGTGTGGAAAAATCGGACATTTCTCAAAAGTCTGCAAGTCGTCAACAAAGTCGGTTAATGAAGTAAGTCTGCCCGAAGTGATGGTCTTCCGTGTGACTGTAATACAGATGATGGAGCTCCAATGAGTATTTTTACTCTAGCTACACCCATACTCCCTGCACAGCCTTGTTCCATTAAGATGATGGTAGATACAGGTTCTGGTGCATCAATTCTGCCTCTGGACATTTACAAAGAACACTTCAGTTTATGTGCTGTGTCTATACCCAAAGTGCAGCTTCTGAATTACTCAAGAGACAAAATACCTGTTTGTGGATTCCTTGAAACTGAATGTGACATACGATAAAAAAAAAACAGTTGTTGGGGATTTTATCATAGTAAAGTCAGGAACACCTCTCATTGTACGTGACATATGTAAAGCACTGGACATCGAAATTAAAGGTGTTTGCTTGATTGAACCTGTCACTCACTGTGCAATGCTTCAGTTGCCTAGCAATCTGCCTACATGTACTGATGCCACTGCTCTTGTATTGACCTCTAAGGGGTTTGGATGAGCTAAAGACTTCATATACAAAATAAAGGTCTGCTCAGAAAGTAAGCCTGTACAACAAAAAGTACGTCACTTACCACTATCAGTACGAGCCGCAGTGTCAGAGGAAACACTAGAGGAGAATGGAATTATTGAAAAAAGCGACTCATCTGAGTAGATGTCACCCATTGTCATCACAAAATGAAAGAATGACACAATTGGTATGCGTGTTGACTTACGGGAGCCCAATAAGGGTAAATAGTCCCGTAAATAGTACCCTTACCACTGATAAAAGGTGTACTGTCTGGATCAGTAATATTCTCTTCGCTTGTTCTCAAGAATGTACATTACCAATTGAAGCTACATGAGGAGAGCAGAGCACTCACTGCCTTCATCACTCATGTGGGCCTGTACAGTACCAATTTTGTAGAGTTCCCTATGGCCTGTGTTCAGCACCATCTGCTTTTCAGCGTATGGTGACAATGATCCTAAAAGGCCTAGAAGGCATACAGCATTAATTGAATGATAGAATTGTGCATCTGTATAAATCTGTGCTTCTTTATATAAATGCATCTGAAGCCATTCACAATGCAAACCTTAACGCTGTTCTGCATAAGATCAGTGAAGCTGGCTTGAAACTAAACCTGGACAAATGCAAGTTTAATTAAACTTCATTGAGCTTTCTCGGATACAGACTCTCAGCTGCTGGCCTGCACCCTGATGACAGCCACACCACTGCCATTACAAATGCACCATGCCCTACAGTCATTCTACAGGCCTCACAACTTGGTACTTGGTACTTGCTACTCTGGTCGAACCCATGAGAGCCTAACTTTGCAAAGACTGTGAATTTCAGTGGACTGTTGCAGCACAAGAAAGATTTGATCATGTCAAAACAGCTATAGTAAACTGTTCTGCACTTTCCCTCTTCAACCCTAATCTTCACATAATACTCTCCTCTGATGCTTCAGGTTATGGGGTCAGTGCTGTCTTGACTCAGCTTGATGATTACGGAAAAGAGAGAACCATTGCTTTTGCTTTGTGCTCATTATCTGATACAGAATGCAAAAAATGCAAAAATGTTGTAGAAAAGGAGGCTCTTGTCTGCGTCTGGTCTGCGGAGAAATGGCGTACATGGCTGTGGGGAAGGAAATTCCTGTTACGCACTTTTAAGCTCTTACTATTCTGCTCAGCAGTAAGGGTAACAGTCGAGCTGGTTTACGTATCGCCAGATGGTCTGCAAGTTTACTGGAGTTCAACTTTGATGTTGAGTACAGACCTGGCCCCCTGAACAGTGTTGCTGATTGCTTGTCAAACATGCCACTCCCTAACACTGATCATAACTATGCTGAAACAATTGAATCCATTGCTTTGATATCATTTGCTTTCAGTGCAATCTCCAAGGGTGATTTCCAGACTGCATGCAACAACTGCACAGTGGTCAACACTACTCAGTACTCACTAAACTCACTACTACTACATTTCAGCAAACTGGCTGGCCAAAATACAAGAAGGATGTCAACATGCACATTCAACCCTACTTTCCAATCCATCATGAGTTTACCATAGTGGAGGGATGCGTGGTCAGAGGAACTTATCATCTCTTGGTACCTGAAACACTACAGAAGATACTTATAGACCTTGCACATGAATTCACATCAAGGCATGGTTTATACCAAGCAGCGGCTCAGGCAACTGTACTGGTGTTCGAACAGAATAATAAATCAGCTGTTACATATGATGCACCGCTTAAACCTGTTGAGTTGCCATTAGCAGCATGAGAGAAGGTTTCTATTGATGTTGTGGCACCATTTGAGGTTGCATCAACAAACTGCAGATATGTCATAGCTCTTGTTGATTATTTCAGTAAATGGCCGGAAGTTGCTTTCTCACCCAGAGTTGACACAGCTGGTGTCGTACAATTCCTGACTTCAGTCTTGGCACACGAAGGAAATCCAAAAGAACTTGTTTCAGACAATGGACCTCAGTTTATTTCCTCTGAGTTTTCAGATTTTCTCAGGGAAAGAGATATACGCCATTTCAGATCTGCTGTGTACCATCCACATGGAGAGGTTGAGATTCCTAAAGGATTGTTTGCAAACTACTTCAGTTCAGAGAAAGCCTTTGAAATCATTTACTTACACATTCCTTATGAACTATTCAATTCAATTGTATTGAAAAGTAAGCTTTCTGATCACACTATAACTTTAGATGGCCTTTCTGTTCCATCAAGCGCAACAGTAAAAGACCTTGGTGTGATTATAGATTCCAGCCTTTCATTTGAAGCACATGTAGATAATATTACCAGGATAGCTTTCTTTCACCTTTGAAATATTGCCAAGATAAGAAACATATTGGCACTAAATGATGCAGAAAAACTAGTTCATGCTTTTATCACCTCTAGGTTGGACTATTGTAACGCCTTACCGTCTGGTTGTTCAACTAGGTGTATAAACAAGCTTCAGTTGGTGCAGAATGCAGCAGCGAGGGTCCTCACTAGAACCAGATGATACGAGCACATCACCCCTATCTTATCTACACTGCATTGGTTCCCTGTGAAATTTCGCATCGATTTTAAGATACTACTTTTGGCATTTAAAGCACTAAATGGTCTCGCGCCACAGTATTTGAGTGAACTGTTAGTGTCTTACGATCTGCCACGCCTACTTCGATCAAAGAATGCAGGCTGCCTGTCAGTACCACGTATTATTAAAACTACAGCAGGGGGCGGAGCTTTTTCTTACAAAGCCCCAAAGTTATGAAATAGTCTTCCTATTAATGTTTGGGACTCAGACACAGTCTCAGTGTTTAAGTCTAGTCTAGGTCTGCCTGGATTCGTATGGTGGCTGGGGATGGTTTCCATTCAGACTGTCGTATCATCGATTGATGCTCTGGGGACCTGTGACTTCAGTTGTTCGATAGCTCAGGACTGGAATCTCCTACAGTCTACCTGAGACTCCAGGAACAAACTGGACTCCTTTTAATTTTAATTTTAACACATTTCCTGTTACACTGAACTTCCAGTACACATTATTATGCTGATCAATCCCTGCTATCCGTTATCACCCAGTTGAGGATGGGTTCCCTGTTGAGTCTGGTTCCTCTCGAAACCTATTCCTGTTGAATAGGTTTCTTCCTATTACCATCCCAGGGAGTTTTTCCTTGCCACCGTCGCCCTCGGCTTGCTCATCAGGGACAATCTTATCATTTTGATTCATACACATTGCATACAGACTTACTTCTTTTTATTGTGTAAAGCTGTTTTGCGACAATGTCAATTGTTAAAAGCGCTATAAAAATAAAATTGACTTGACTTGAATTCAATTCAATTGTATTTATATAGAGCTTTTAACAGTTGTCATCGTAGCAAAGCAGCTTTACACAATCAAAAGAATTATTTAAGTTTGTATGAATGTGTATGAATCACAATGGTCAGATAGTCCCTGATGAGCAAGCCAAGAGTGACAGTGGCAGGGAAAAACTGCCTGACATGGCAGTAGGAAGAAACCTTGAGAGGAACCGGACTCAGGAATTGATCTGCATTCATACTGTGTGTTAGGTGGCAGGCAGTTCAGTATATGATGTTAATATGGAGTCCAGGTAGTTATTGGAAGCTCAGGTAGACTTGTAGGAAATTCCAGTCCTGAACTATCGAGCGACTGTAGCCAAGTCTGCAGATAAACAGCTGTCAACATCAGTCGAGGCCAGAACCGTCTTCATAGTGGAGTGAAACTGTCCCCAGATATCGGACGCATCCCAAAGAGACACACGGGACATCCATGTGACAAGATCTCCAACCAGAACCGGGGCACCAGGATGAGTCAGGCAGTTCAAGAGGGCAGAGGGAGTCTGGATCAGTGGCAGCTCAGGAATGACATGTGTAGCTCGACAGAGAGAGAGAAAGAGAGAGGGGGGAGAGCAGAAAAGGAGAGATAACAGTTACTGTAGGTATGGTCACAGTCACATAATGTATAGGGTGAATGTATATTTAGTGTAGAGTGCAAGCAGGGACTCCAGCAGGACTAACTATGAGAGCATATCTAAAAGGGTGAGCCAGAAGGAAACACAGACATCAGGGCTCCCTGAGATATAAAGCAACCAATCACCTCACCGTCAACAAACCTGAGTGATCAATGAGAGTTGGGAAGACAACATCTAAACATACCAGTTCACCATAATACTCTACTTACATGAGTCCCCCAGATCTGCTCCTTTACCTAAGGCAAATCTATTTACAAAATGCTTGGTTAAATAAATAGTTTTTTAGCCTAGACTTAAACACTGAGACTGTGTCTGAGTCTCGAACACTATTTGTAAGGCTATTCCATAACTTTGGGGCTTTGTAAGAAAAAGCTCTGCCCCCTGCTGTAGATTTTACAATACTGACAAGCAGCCTGCATCCTTTGATCAAAATAGGCATGGCAGATCGTAAGACACTAGCAGTTCAATCAGATACTGCAGTGCGAGACCATTTAATGCTTTGTCAAAATGTCAAACGTCAAAAGTAGTATTTTAAAATCAATGTTAAATTTCACAGAGAGCCAATGAAGTGTCGTTAGCATAACAGTGAAAATTAATATCATGCTTATGGATTACAGTATGTTGCCCAAAGGAAGCATGTAAAGGGAAAAAAGTAGTGGGCCTAAAACCGAACCCTGTGGGACACCAAACTCCACTAGAGAACATGCAGAATAAATACCATTTAAATCTATATGCTGATAACAATCAGTCAAATAGGATCTGAACCAGGAGAGGGCTGTTCCCTTAATTCTTGCTACATTTTCTAATATGTGAAGGAGAATACTATGATCAATGGTGTCAAAAGCTGCACTGAGGTCGAGTAACACAAGCATACTTACGCAACCCTGATCAGAGGCCAATAGAAGGTCATTTACTACTTGCTTATTTACATTTGCTGTCTCTATGTTGTGATGAGGCCTAAATCCTGACTGATACAGTTAATGTATGTTATTTCTATGTAGATATGAGCATAGATGCTCTGCTACTATCTTTTCCAGAATCTTAGAGATAAAGGGAAGGTTTGATATCGGCCTGTATTTGGACAGCTGACCGGGGTCGAGGTCAGACTTCTTAAGTATCGGTTTAATAATGGCTAATTTAAAAGATTTGGGAACATACCTAATTCTGATTAAAGAATTAATTATTTTCAACAGGGTTTCTGTTATTTCAGTCACTATCTGTTTGAGAAAATGTGTCGGTATAGGATCTAATACACTATATATAATATCATAATAGGTTGATGAATTTGCAGAAGAGGTGAGTGAAATTAGTTCATTCTCTTCAAGGGGAGTAAAGTAGTTCCGATCTGACATAGTTAGTTTAACATTTGCATTAATTACATTTTCCGGTTTCAAAGCCTCAATTTTATGCCTAATGTTTACAGTTTTATTTAAAAAGTTCATGAAGTTCTCACTACTGTATGATGTTGTTGTGGAGATTACTGCAGTGGTCTTATTTCTGGTTAATTTGGCTACAGTATTAAATAAAAATCTATGATTATTTTTGTTATTTTCTATAAGAGTGGAGAGATACGTTGATCTAGCTACACTAAGAGCTTTTCTATAGTTCAGGATGCTCTCCTTCCATGATATTTGGAATATTAACAATTTAGTTTGGCGCCATTTACATTTTAATTTCCGAGCGGTTTGTTTTTAACTGGGCGTGTGATCATTATACCAGGGAATGAGTTTCTTATCTCTAATCATTTTCCTTTTAACTGGAGCTAGGTTATCTAAGGTATAATGGAATGTTGACTCTAAATATTCAGTCGCCTGATCGAGTTTTGTGGAGTCAGATGGCGATCCAATCAAAGTTGGTAACTCTGTGAGATTATTGATAAAGCTCTATGTGGTAGTTGATGTGAATGTACGTTTAATACGGTAGCGCGGTGCTGTGCGTACATTATTATTATGACACAAGATAGTGATCTGAGATAACTTCTGACTGTGGTATTGTGAATACATTTTTAAAAACTTAATCCGAAGAATAATATTAAATCTAAAGTGTGACCTGCTTTATGAGTGGGTCCTACTACAGATTTACTCCTACTGAGTCCAGTATGGACATAAATGCTGTTCTCAGGGGGTCTTCTGGATTCTCAAAATGAATATTAAAATCTCCAGCAATTAACGCTTTCTCTACAGAAATGACTAGGTTTGAGAGGAAATCTGCAAATTCACAGAGAAACTCCGAGTACGGCCCTGGGGGTCTGTAATTAGTGGGATCGACTGAGCAAACTTAATATTTGTAGCTACAATTTTTAAGTTACTATAGAGAACTTGCATTTAATGCATTAAATTTGTGTCCGTGTTTTTGTACGATTATCATTTTAAATAACTGCGACTCCTCCTCCTCTACCAGTTAGCCAAGGCTGGTGTATGTAGCTGTATCCAGGACGACTAGCTTCATTTAGAGCTACATACTCATTCTCTTTAATCCAGGTTTCTGTTAAACAGAGTATATCAAACTCCTGATCTGTTTGATTTAGATGCGAGAGATCTAATCTAACTACAGGAGTATTCCTCATGTTACCACAGGCGGTACACCAGAGTTGCTCTATGGTCGATACATGCAAACAAAACTACAAATCATGGATTATCCTGTAAAGCACACAGACAAAAACATATTACAACAGCGAGTGAAAAGGAAACAAGACAAAGTCAAACAGTACACTGATGCCAGGAGAAATGCCAAGACCTGGGGACATGGTGCAGATTATGAAACCCTGGAAAGTAATGAAAGCTGACCAAACGTTCACAAAACCAAGGTCTTGCTGGAGTGCCAGAAACGAGGAGTACTGACACTTATGAGAAGCAACAATCTGCATCACAAATGGTTAACCTTTCGAGCGTGCCATTCATGTCTACGAGGATAAGGCAGAAACCTATCTGGTCCAAGGACTATGTTTTACATAAGTAAGAAATTGAAGAGAGTTTGAATAAAAAAAATAAATAAATAAAATAAATAATTGTATTTCACAGTACCTGTTTATTCTTGGCTTATACGTATTATGGTTGTTTACTCTTTCACTCAATCACCATCTATAACGCTTAATCCTGTATTCAGGGTCACGGGGGGCACACACTCGCACACTACGGCCAATTTGCCAATTAACCTAAGCTACATATCTTTGGACTGTGAAACCGGAGTACCCAGATGAAACCCGCCAAGCACGGGGAGAACATGCAAACTCCATGCACACAGAAGATAGATTCAAACCCGGAACCTGGCGGTGCAAGACGACAGTGCTAACCACTACACCACTGTGCTTAAAAAATTTTTTTTTAAAAAGGTGGGAGGGAAGATGTTGTGTCTGAATGATTGTACTACTTTAAGGGCTCAACTAGATGGCACTGTAGTTCATACATGTTTCGTTGAATAAAAATCATGAAGTAAGTGAGGTCAAAAAAAGTAAGTGTGATTTACAGCTGCTTGTTTTTCTGTTTCTTTTATTTGCCGAATACAAAACATAACACCTGTGTGTGTGTGTGTGTGTGTGTGTGTGTGTGTGTGTGTGTGTGTGTGTGTGTGTGTCCTAACAGCTGAGTGCACAGACAGCAGTGGAGGACAGTGAGAGGATCTTTACTGAGCTGATCAGCTCCATGGAGAAAAAGCGCTCGGAGGTGACGGAGCTGATCAGAGCTCAGGAGGAGGCTGAACTGAGTCGAGCTGAACGACTCCTGGAGCAGCTGGAGCAGGAGATTGTTGATCTTCAGAGGAGACTCACTGAGCTGGAGCAGCTTTCACACACACACGATCACATCCAGGTCCTCCAGGTAACACTCACTGTCTGATCTACACACACAGCTGTTCCTCACACACTCTCTAAAACACCTCTTGTTAATGGAACAGTTGATGTCACCTGATGTCACAAGTGTGTTTTACATTTAATCTGCTTTCTGTAGGCTTTAGCTTCTGGACGTCGGTCTCCTACATTTGACAAATCAGACTTCAGTGTCCATTCTCTCTCAGATCTGAAGAAGAGACTCGAGGAATTCTGTGAGGAGGAATTCAACAAAATCCCTCCACATGGTAAGAGGAGCTGTTCCTGCTGGAGAAACACAATGATGGACGTCTTTACTCGCTCTGTGAGGTCGTGGTGTCGGTCTCTTTATAACAGAGTGATGTCAAGGTCTCAGTCTTCATTTTTGAGCACCAAAGCTCTGCACAGTTTATAGTTTTAACACTCCTGAGTCGAGTCTTAATGATAAGCTGCTGATGTAAACAAGTTTGTGTTAGAGCAGAGAAACTCTGCACTCTGGTGCTTCAAAACTGAAGTCATGTGACCTAAACACATTTCTGATGTTTTAGATAAATGTTTATGTTTTTATTTTATGTATTTTACCATCTGAACATTTTATTTCTGTCCCCACCGCAGAGAAAGTTCAGATTTTCTCCACAGAACCTCAGAGCAGAGAAGAGTTTCTAAAATGTATGACACAGACACACACACACACACACAGATAGACTTATTATATAGATTTAATTAGTTTTCTCTGGAACTTATGTTTTTGTATGTCTGGTCAGTATATTCTTTCAATTTGTATTAAATCAAACATATGTTTTTTTTTTGTTTGTTTGTTCATAGATTTCTGTTATCTGATTCTGGATCCCAACACTGCACAAGAAGAACTCATTCTGTCTGAGAAGAACAGAGCGGTGAGAGGCAGTGAGAGCGAGCAGCAGTACTCTGATCATCCAGAGAGATTTGACTCCTTGTGTCAGGTGTTGTGTAAGGAGAGTGTGTGTGGACGCTGTTACTGGGAGGTGGAGTGGAGCGGTGCTGGTGTGGATATATCAGTCTCATATAAAGACACAACAACATTGTGACTGAAAGATCATCTCAGAATAGGAGTGTATGTGGATCACAGTGCAGGAACTCTGTCCTTCTACAGTGTCTCTGACACCATGAAGCTCCTCCACAGAGTCCACACCACATTCACTCAGCCTCTGTACGCTGGATTTGGACTTGATTTTCCATCTAATGTGCAGTTGTGTGATCCAAAATAATATGCATCTGGTGTTTTATGGTCAGTAACAAATAGAATTCTAAATTTCTTTTTGCTATTTTAATTTATTTTATTATTTTCTAATTTGATTATAAAATATTTTTTAATCATTTGTCCTTAAAGTTTTATTACTTGTGTGATGATGTATATTTTATTAATTTCCTCTGCTAGAGAAACACAATAATGAAGTCTTTACTTGCTCAGTGACAGAGTGAATGCGTTGTGACATATTACTGATATAACATCAATTAACATGCATTTCAAAACAGTCAGTGTACATTAGTAATCTGGGTTTCTGAAATGTTCCCAAAAGTAGACATTAACACTAGATAACTGAGGGAAAGAGTAAAACAGTGTTTCTTTAAATAAAATCAAAATATTTATTCATGGTGCACAATGGCGACATCTGCTGGTGAAGAGGATGTTGTGGATGAAGTGGTCCAGGATTGTCATTGTATCTGAGATCTTTTAGATGTAATACACCACACACAAGTGAGAATGATTTTTTATAAATTTCTAAAATCTAATAAGACTCATTAATGAAAAATATAGACTCTGGGAGTTTCAGTATGAAATGATGAGGACAAGGAAATGGATGTAGAGAATGATGAAACAACACTCTGAGAGGAGAGAGAGTGAGAGAGATACTGTTACTTTGACTTAAATGCCTGTGATCCAAAATTGTGGGCAAGATCTGAGAGTGGAGATTGATATCCAGAAATCCAAACAAATAACAATCCGAGATGTGAAGGAAGAGTGTGATCCGTAAAAACAAAGCGCGAGTCGAGATTCGAGAAGCAAGGCAGGTAAAGTCACTGGAGCATTGGGCATCAAGGCACACAATAATCTGGCAAAGTGTGGTTGTGAGCAAGTTACTGTAAATAGAGCAGAGTGATGAATGAGTTGACGAACAGGTGTGCTCAAACTGGTGAATGAGGGGGCAAAACAGGAGCAGTGAATGTAGTGTGGAATGGAGTCACAGGTGATCATGGCTTAGTTTGACAGGTAGGAGTGACCTGTTGTGCCATGACAGGACCTATAAATCTTGGAGAGAGTTTCCTGGATGTGGCAGATTGCAAGTGGAGAGCATGAGCAGTGAGGGTTGGCCTTTTGTTAGAAAGTGCTCACTATGCATGGGTCCATCGCCATTATAGCGGTGGACAAAAGTTTAAGCTGAAGGGACCGTGGTTTCCTCCTCGTGGGTAGCACAAAATGATGTCTGGTAGCTTAAATGGCATTGAAATGGGAACATACCAGTGGTGGAGGTGAGGCGCAAGTTGTGTGCGTACTCCACCCAGAGGAACAAATGGCTCAACAAAGCTGTGTCCCATGAGGTCATACATCTCAGGGTCTTTTTGAGCTCCTGATTGGCATGTTTGGTCTGGCCATTGCTCTGGGGGTAAAAACCAGATGCGAGGCTAGGCATAGCACACTGAGGTTACAGAAAGCCTTCCAGAATTGATCTGATCAGCAGTTTCTTTGGCATAAGGGAGTTGGGGTAGAGGGACAAAGTGACTGGCTTTGGAAAATGATAGACTATGGTGAGTATACATGTGTTATTGTTGGAGGAGGGTAGCGATTCTTGATTTTGTTGTGCCCCCTATAGTCTGTGCATGGTCCTTTTTCTCCACAACGAAAATTCCGCCACAATTCAATTCAGTTTTATTTGGATAGCTCTTTTAACAATTGACATTGTCGCAAAGCAGCTTCATGAAATCAAAAGAATTATTGAAGTTTGTTTGAAACGTGAATGTGTATGAATCAAAATGATAAGATTGTCCCTGATGAGCAAGCTGACGATGATGGCGTCAGTCGCAAGGAAAAAGTCCCTGAGATGGCATTAGGAAGAAACCTTGAGAGGAGCCAGACTCAACACGGAACCCATCCTCATTTGGGTGAAAATGGATAGCAGGGATTGATTTGCATCATACTGTGTGAGACTGGAAGTTGGAGATGTGTTTATGTTAATATGGCTTCCAGTTCGTTATTAGAGGCTCAGGTAGACTATAGGAAACTCCAGGCCAGGACTCTTTTAGTGGAAAAGTGGAACCGCCCCCTCTCACCAAACACATCCCAGAGAGGCCACACGGGTCGAGTCAGGACGAGTCAGACAGGACCAAGGAGCAGATGGGGCCTAGATCACTGGCAGCTCAGAAGCGACATGTATAACTCAATAGAGAGACGGGGAAAGGAAAAGAGAGAGAGAGAGGGAGAGAAACAGGAGAAGAGAGAGAAGAGGAGAGAGCAGAAGAGATAGAGAGATGGTAGTTAGGTATGGTCACTGTTACACAATGTATAAAGTGAATGTATATTTAGTGCCGAGTGCAAGCAGGGACTTCAGGAAGACTATGACAGCATAACTAAAAAGGAGAACCAGAAGGAAAAACAGACATGAAGGCTCCCTGAGATGTAAAGCGACCAATCACTTCAACATCAATAAACCTGAGTAATCAGTGAGAGTGGGGAGGACAGCATCTAAACATACCAGTACCAGAATACTCTACGTCCATGAGTTCCCCAGAACTGCTCCTTTACCTAAGGCAAATCTATTTACAAAAATGCTTGGCTAAATAAATAGTTTTTAGCCTAGACTTAAACACTGAGACTGTGTCACATTAGAAGACTATTTAAAAAATTTGGGGCTTTTTAAGAAAAAGCTCTGCCCCTGCTAATACGTACTGACAGGCAGCCTGTATCCTTTGATCGAAGTAGGCACAAGAGGAAGCCTACAAGAGGAGTCCTAAATCAGTAGCATAGTTGTGAATATGAGTCCCTTGGTATAACTTGAGTAGTTGACTTGCCACCTGTTGTGAGAAAAATTTACAATCAAACACCCCCTCACTGTTGGTGCATGCCTCAAAGGTGGGGCAACATGGGACTTCGGCAACCCGAGGGAAGTTTTCCATTCCATCATTTCCATAATGACATAAGTTACTGTTAAACGTTCCTTGGAAAAGGATGAGACTTGGAGGTCAAGAGTGAGAGAGCACTGAGACAGGAATGAACGGCAGGTGAGTGGGTCACCATCATATATGTGTGGCACAGGGAAGCGTTGTTCGCGGCAGGTGATGGCTGTGGGTAGGCGGCACATGAGATGCAGTACATGATACAGCTATTGGATCTGATTTTTCGAGGGGCGTCAGTGAAAAGCATGGCCATGATTTGCTGAATATGATGCTGATAAGATTCTAGAGGGGTGCCTTGGCTCTGCAGTGCCGCCTCCAACCAAGCAACCACCACTGGATACATGAGTCCCCAATTTTTTTCTGTTGTGGTCCAAGCAATCATGGTGGATCCAAATTCAGAGCGTGTGTTGAAGTATGATTACCTTGTAATAATGAGGCATGCATTGGCCAAGTTGTAATCAGAGCCATGATAATCATGATCAAAGGACATGCATGTTTCAAAGCCAGGAAGTCTATGAGGCCACAGAGTCCATGATATAAATTCATGGCCGTGATGTAAGAGCAGGGGAAGATATTCAGAAATCCAAACAAACAACAATCTGAGGCATGAATTAAGAGGCATGATGAAGAAAGCAAAGTGTGGGTCAAGATCCAACGAGCAAGGCAGGTAAAGTCGCTGGAGAATTGGGCATCAAGGAACACAATAATCTGGCAAGAAGTGGGTCTTTGTGAGTTAGTCAAATAGAGTGGAGTGATGAATGAGATGAGGAAAAGTTGTGCTCTAGCTGATGAATGAGGCAGCAAAATGGCAGCACTGGAGTCTGACAGGTGGAGGTGACCTGGTGTGCCATGACAGTTCCTGCCTTTTTGTCAGCGGCAAAGTTTCTAAACCATACAACGTTGCTGGTCTCACTACCATCCTGTAAACTTTCTCTTTCTTTCCCGCCGATACCTTTCTGTCACACATCACTTGTGCTACTCTTCTCAACCCATTTCACCCTGATCTGTTACTAGCCCAATCCCTTTTTGCAAGTCTCTTTCTCTTGATACTTTCCTGGACTTCCTTATTCCATCACCAAGTTTCCTTATCTCCTTTCTCTGTCCTGATGTCATGTCAAGATCCTAGCTGTCTTCTGCAGTCATCGAATGACCAGTCATCCACCATCTCTTCACCACTACTCAATACCCGATTGACATTCTCTTTGAATCTCACACACAAATCTTCCTTCTTTAACTTGCACCATCTAATCCAGTATTCAGTCCTCACTCCCTTTTTTCTTCAGTACATCGAAAGTCATCCTGAAGACCACCATTCAATTTTGAGTACATCTTCCACCACTCTTGTATGTCACCCTGTGTTCCTCTTTCTTCTAAAAATATTTATTCATCCCTGCCCTTTGTATCCTTTCTGCGAATCCTACAATAAGCCCTCCTTTCACATTTCTCTCATGAACCCCATATATACCCATTACATCCTCTCACCTCTGTTCCCTTCTCCAACATGCCCATTTAGGTCAGCTCTAAACACCAGTCTTTCTTCTTTGGGGACACTTACTACCACTTTGTCTAACAAACTCCATGAATCTTCTTTCTTCTTTACATCACATCCCACCTGTGGAGTGTATGCACTGATGACATTTATCATTATTGCTTCCAGTTTCATACTCATCACTTTATCAGACACTCCCCTCATTTCCACTACACACTTGATAATCTCTTCCCTCAGTATTAGACCTATACATTTTCTCTTATTATCCACACAATAGAAAAGTAGTTTAAACCCAACTCAAATGTTCCATTCCATCATATCAGCTACTGTAGTTTTTTAATTTTCCAATTTTTTTTTCAATTTATTTCCTTTACAATTCTTAAATTTTGACCTAAAAGCTTTGTTTACTTATTTCCCTCTCCCATGATATGGCTGCCTCCTCTCTTTCTCTTCTGTCTTTGGTCAACAGCAGCCCAATTTCCACAGACATTCTGCTTACCAATGGTACCTGAGGTACCAGAGCCAGCCTCGACTGATCCTGTATGGAATGTTCATATTTATTTATGTTTCATGTCAGATCCCCTTTCTGATGCAACCCTCCTCAATTATTCAGGCTTGGGACAGACACTAAGACTACACTGAATTGTGCAACCTTAAAGGCTGAGGTATATCATAAGCAAAGTGAGGAATGTAATCCTGAGAAGAAGCCATTTATTTTAAACCAAATGGTGAAGCTTGTGTTGAAATAAAATGCAACTAGGCCTAAAGTGGGAGTAATACCTGAGGAGCAGTTCACTCTAGATAACTTTTCTCCAGTTTTTACCAACTCAAATTTTTTTTATCTTAGTTGGAGAGACAGCTGCTCACTATGGATTATGGAGGAGACACAGACACAGGAAGCACACCAGTGTGCTAGTGAAGCTCCAACAGCAAGGATTTAGAAATTCACCTGGTGAATAAAATGGATTAAACTGGATGAAGATTTCACTGAAACCATCCTAAGTGGCTCTATCCCAGACAGCAGATTACATATTCCGTGCTTCCAAGTTTTGACAGTGTACTGCACATGCATCAAACTGTGTCTCAAATTGGCTGCCTTGGAAAGAATTTATTTAAACTTTTGCAGTACTTACATATTTGATCAAAATGCTGAGTAAAAGCGATGTGATGAACAGTTATGTGCCGGATTTAATAATCTACTTTAAAATAAGCTACTAATTTGCTACTTGCTCAATGTAAACAAACACCTGCACCAACAGATATTAATTAGAACCCAGGGCTCAGAAGGCTCATATCAGTGGGTGGTAAACAGGGCTCAGGCTTCTATGGCCCACACTGCTTCTTCTTCCACTCAAAAATGTTGACAATGGATGTTGCCAACCATAGCTCCATATCACCGCAAGGTTTTTGTCTGTTAATAGTGGCTTCCACCACTGCCCCATTGTTACAGTGCACTAAGTTGACAGTGAGAGGATTACAGTGTGCTAGGGCGTTTATAACCAGTCGTAAGGGTTGGCCTGTCTGTTGACTACAGAGACATCAATGCCCATGCCAAGAAGCTCCTGCAGTGGTTTCACGGTATAATTAGGGATGCGAGTGTCAGCCAATTCTCTCTAACCTGTGAGTCTGAATCCAACAGAACAGCTACTGGATATCCATTGAGCTGACATGTAGGTTGGCTTTTCCTTCTAATTATGGACACATTGCATTCCACAGTAAAAGGACAATGTAGGTGTAGTGCAGGTGGGTATGTGGTTGCATGGTTTGAGAAGTCGCTTAGAGGTGGAGCTTACCAGCTGGGAGAAGGGCTGTACTCTGGTATCTGTCCATCTGATCCCATTTCCCTGAATTTTAGTCAGCTTCAACCACTCCACTGCTCTGTGCCCTGTCACCACACACACAAAGCAATGTTAAGAAAGTTTGCCAGAAGGTGGTTGAGAGGGAGGACATGTCAGGGTTTGGGCTGATTGTGCCAGTAGACACAAAAATGATCACACAATGTATGTGCATCACAATTTATGTGAATCTTAATGCTCAATAAGACACTCAAGAGCATTAAGACCTATTCTGTGTAATCCATAAAATTAATCCTAATAAGTGTATGTGTTATACTGTAATTATGCACTGGAGGATGGTGAAACAGTTAACAGAGGAGTACTCATAAATTCTCTGTCATGCTGCTCCTCCTCCTCTTCCTCATCTCTCTCTCTTACACAGAGTGAACCAAAAAGGAAAGTAAACTGATCTCTCACTTTCTTTCTTTCACTGTGACTGCAGGAAAAAGGCAGAGGCCAGTATTTTAGTAGATCAGCACCAGTTCAGCTGTCCAGTGTGTCTGGATCTCCTGAAGGAACCGGTGACTCTCCCCTGTGGTGACAGTTTCTGTAAGGTGTGTATTAATGACTGCTGGGATCAGGAGGATCTGAAGGGTGGAGACACTTTCAATCCAAGGCCTGTTCTACACAGAAACAACATGGATGAAGTGGTGGAAAAACTGGAGAAGAAGACTGAAATCCCAGATGCTTCTCCTGCTAACTGTGACCCTGGACCCGGAGATGTGGAGTGTGATCCCTGCACTGAGAGAAAGTGCAAAGACGGCAAGTGCTGTATGATGTGTCTGCCTTGCTTTTGTTTTAAAAAAAGTCAAACAAAATACACGTCATTTGAAGCAGAGAAGATCTGCTCTGAACACAACAAGCTGATTGAGATTGACTGCTGCACTGATCAAAGCTATATTTGCTCCTTGTGCATGTTGAATAAACGTCAAGGCCATGATGCCGAATCAATTGAAGCAGAAAGAGCTGAGAAACAGGTGAGAACTCGTCCTAATGATATTTCTTGTTTCCATGTAGCAGGTTTAGTCAATTACAAGATTTTAGTTGTAATTTATAAGTAAAATTGGTCAGTAACTGTATTCCGACACATTGTTTATAATCAGATCAGCTGAGTGAATGTGTACTCACGTAGCCAACGCCCATTTTACATCATAAACCATGCAAGACAAACTGACAGATCACGGTTCAGACCCGGACCAAGTGACAGTTCTTTCCAGAATTTTCCAGATTACTATGCCAGTAATCTAGCCTTTTTTTAGACTATGCAAACTGAGCCTTCAGAGATGGACAGAGATCAATTCCATGGGAATTTTAAAACCAGTTTGTCTCATACAGTACAGTACAGCTTCTCATTCAGCGAGTTTTCTTTCTTGTGTTCTTTAGCCCAAACGCGTCTCTTCTGCTTGTTGCCTGTCCTTAGCAGTGGTTTCCTAGCAGATTTTCTACCATGAAGGCCTGATTCACACAGTCTCCTCTTAACAGTTGTTCTAGAGACGTGTCTGCTGCTAGAACTCTGTGTGCCATTGACCTGCTCTCTGATCTGAGCTGCTGTTAACCTGCGATTTCTGAGGCTGGTGACTCGGATGAACTTATCCTCCGCAGCAAGTTATCCTACTCTTGGTCTTCCTTTCCTGGGCCGGTCCGCATGTGAGTCAGTTTCTTTGTAGCGCTTGATGGGTTTTGTGACTGCACTTGGGGACACTTTCAAAGTTTTTCCAATTCTTCCGACTGACTGACCTTCATTTCTTAAAGTAAATGATGCCACTCGTTTTTCTTTAATTAGCTGCTTTTTTCTTGCAATAATACAAATTCAAACTCTTTGAATGACAAGGTGTGTCCAAAGTTTTGGTCTGTACTGTATGTTCCAAAATCATGGCATTAATAACAAGCAGTGCTGTGAAGCGTCACTATGAGATCTAACACGGGTTATTTGAGGGCATGTAATTTATACAACTCACATTCACTTACAGCTAGCAGTGTGCAATGTTCACTTAAAGTAAAAGGGATTTGAGGCCTCAGGAAAAAAAGAGAGATGTTGACTTTCCTGCTGATTCATTCCATTCCTCATAAGTGATATCAGAGAGCTTTCAAAAGAAGTGAAGCAGATCTGTAAGTGGGCACATGGCCATATTGATCCCCATAACCAGGATAGCACTACACGGCGTGTTTGGATCTACTTACAGCTCTGAGTCAGCTTTTTCCCCTCCTCAAATACTTTTACCACTAATTATTGACCCAACGAGCAGTTATTTTTGTGGATGCCATTTCGCTCATTAAACGGGGAAAGTACAGTAAAGGGTAGAGGTGAAGCAGAAAAGGTGTGGTTGTGATTGGGCTACCTATTATTTTTATGGTTATTTATTTGTCTAACATTGTCTGTATTCCATACAAATAGAAAGAAATATACAATGCCGACAACTTGAGTGAACTTTATCTGCCGTTAATATTTAACCTTTCATAATTTATAATCACATTAATATAATTAATACAATTATTTTGTCCTCAGAGTGAGTTAGACGTGCAGGAGCTGAAACAGGCTGTGAACACTATAAAGGTGAGCAGTGAGCAGAGACAGAGCTGCTCCTAGAAACACACACAACATGAAGACATTTAGAGTCACAGTAAGAGAGGGAATGATAGATGAGCTGAGTCATCCTGAGTGTGTGTGTGTCCCAACAGGTTAATGCACAGAAAGCAGTAGAGCAGATCAAAGCTTGGGAGGAGACTGAACTGAGTCGACCTCAACCTCAGTCTCCAACATTTGAAAGACATCCTTTATTTGACGGAGTGAGGAATTCTCTCTCAGATCTGAAGAAGACACTCGAGGAATTCTGTGAGCAGGAATTCAACAAAATCCCTCCACATGGTAAGAGGAGCTGTTCCTGATGTTAAGGTGTCAGTCTTTGTTCCTGAACTGTGCACTGTTTAGAGTTTGTAACACTCGCCTTGTTTGAGTGTTTATGATGACTTACAGATTAGAATGAGTTTGTGTTAGAGCTGAGAAACTCATGTCTGAAAAAGTCATGTGACTTACACAGATTTTTGATTTCTGATTTCTAAATTTACTTAAATTAATGATTTTAAGAGTTTCACCATCTGACCTTTTTCTTTCTGTCTCCACAGTGGAGGACGCTCAGAGTTCTCTCTCAGAGCCACAGAGCAGAGACCAGTTTCTGAAATGTACGACATACATGCATACATACACACACACACAGCTATTGCCTTGGTTAGTTTTAATAATTGGGATTTCTCTCTCTCACACACAAGCACAGAAAATACCACCATCCAACACATTAAATCCGTGTCTACTCACATGATATCCTGTGAATTACCATTGGTCATCATTTTTGAATTTGTTGATTCTATTTTAGATTTCTGTCCTCTGACTCTGGATCCCAACACGGCACATCAAGAGCTCATTCTGTCTGAGAAGAACAGAGCGGTGAGATACAGTGAGAGAAAGCAGAGGTACCCGGATCATCCAGAGAGATTTGATTACTGGCCTCAGGTGTTGAGTAAAGAGAGTGTGAGTGGATGCTGTTACTGGGAGGTGGAGTGGGAAAGTGACATAGGTGTGGCCATAGCAGTCGTATATAAGGGGATTGACAGAAAAGGATCAGGTGAGAAGTGTAAGTTTGCATGTAACACTCAGTCCTGGAGTCTGGAGTTTCCCTCTGTGTCTTCTGTCTCTTTCTATCACAACAGCAGTGAGACTAATCTCAGAGCTCCATCCTCCAGAATAGGAGTGTATGTGGATCACAGTGCAGGAACTCTGTCCTTCTACAGCATCTCTGACACCATGAAGCTCCTCCACAGAGTCCACACCACATTCACTCAGCCTCTGTACGCTGGGTTCGGGTTCTACGATGAGGCTTGGACTAAATCAGCACCAACTATAAGGCTGTGTGATTCAAAGAAATCAGGAGACATGTGGTTAAATTCATGCCCATTGCTTTGATCCCAAACTGTGACAAAATTACTTACATTAACATTATAGCATTAATGTTTAACATTAAATTATTGAAACACTAAAACGCTGATGTAGTCCTCCTATAACATACATATTTCAAAACTAACTAGCTTCTAACACAAGGCTGAATTCAAAGTCCCTCTCTAAGACCTGATCAAGGGCACTACTTGCACCCTACATAGCACATAGCTTTCCTTTTAATGCTTTTTGGGATCCAACCTTAGAAATCTAGTCAATCTCCTAAGTTTCTCATGACTGTCCACCATCTCCATGGTTTATGCTCCTCACTATGCTTTTGGCTACATAGTATCAGTAAGCATTTACAACTACTTTCACCACTGTTAATTACACTGATAGTCAATTGCTAACTGTCAGTCGCCAGCTCCGACAGTCACAGTTGGTTAGTTCCACCAGAAGGATACGTGTTGGTGGAGCAAAATAACTGGTTAAATAAAGAAACAAATCATATTATGTTGATGATAAATCTTTTTGTGGAACTGTTGTATAAAAGTAATATCACACTCAAGATTGTGCTGGATATAGCATGGCTGTGATGCAATATTGCACTGATATCCAATACAACACAACATTGAGTATGAAATTGCTTAATTAGCACACAGCTGGAATTTGATAATAATAAGAATATCCTGCATATGAAATCTTTTTGAATGTAATGTACTATGGACATGAGTGTAAATGACTTAATAAACCTCTCAGTGTAATCACTTATCAGATAATTTATTATCTGTACAATGCATATCAGTATTTATATTATCAAATGTGCACTACAAATAAAATATTGATTTATTTATCAGAAGTAAAGCTGTTGAATGCTGACGGAATATGCAACACATTCTATTTTTTTTTCTTTTCTTTTCTAACACTTCTGTCAACTTTGACACATTTAAAGAGGGAGGAAAATTGTAAAACATTATTTCATTTACCATATTAACAAAATTAACAATTTACCCTCTTTTTTGCTATCAAATACAAATTGTCCCCCGCCC
>JAAGKR010001196.1:66544-79850 GCA_011419295.1 Clarias macrocephalus
TTTAAAACAAATTAACAAGACCAAGCAGACGTCTCTGCCTAAAATGTATTTTGCCAGCAAAACGTTAAATAATAAAAACATAATAATAATGGTAGCAATTAAATCAGAATTAATCAAGTGTAATTCATAAATTTACTGAATATATTCAGATTATGTAAAATTACAAAAAACTGATTCCGTTTCCTTTCCAGTCCTTTTGTCCATATCACAATAAACTGAAGCTCAACACATCTTCTTTGTTTTAATCTGTCATATTTAAGTGAAATATAGTTCACGTAAACGTCTAAATATTCCTTTTTATTTATGGACAGGTGTGTATCATATTATATAAGACATTCTTAATTTACCTTAGTTAAATTTACACCTTACACTGTGGACACACTGAAATAGCTAAAACCTATAGTGTAATGCCACAAAAGTAAACAATGATCAATAAAAATAAAGCTTTGAAATAAACATTTTGTCATACTTGTGTTCATTGGATTAAACTAAAACATTAGTATTTTTATGATGTGTCATGAGCTGGGTGGTATTACGGGCTGATGTTGCCATGGGCTGAAAAAGGGCAGGCGTAGGCACAGAGGTTTTTTTGTTAGTTTGTTTTTTAAACACATAATCTTTTTTATTAAACAAAACAAATAATAATAAAGAAACTTAAAGAACTCAAACTGTTAACACAGATATAGAGCTAAACACAGGCTCTTGGGATAAACACAGGAATAGAGGTAGACATAGGCTCTTTGGTTAGACACAAGTATAGAGTGAAACACAGGCTCCTTAGTGCTGAATACAAGAGACGTAGATTTTAATACAAGAGACGTGGAGGTGAACCAAAACAGAGATGAGAGGGACTAATGATTGAACGGGTCAGTAGTCAGTCGGGTTAGTATTTAATCTGGCTATTGTCGAAGTGGATGATGGCGGCCAATCCTACTAGAGGCTAAAGCCTACTACACTGAAAAAAATAATCCTTTGAATTTACTTGATCTTAATGTGTACATCGGTCCCACATCATCAAAATGTGGCCAAATTACACAATTTTTGCCTGCTAAAACAATTTTTTTTTCATTCATGTTAAACTTGTGTGAAAGAACCATGTTTATTTAACATAATCTTAATCATTTACTGTAATAGCAATTGATTGTGTAATTGTAATGTCATTTAATTATGTCAATGATACTCCATTATTATTGACAAGTCTAACATGCTTTTTGTGCAACTTATGTTACTACAACTAGATCTTATACCATAATATATACCAGCCCTATTTTCCCCTGCTTTAGTGACTCTTAAAGACTCCAGAGGCAGTAAATATGTAATTCATCCTTTTTTATTAGGGAAAAACTTATAACAGGTACCATACTTTCATAAAACACTAACAATCTAATTCACACACTAAAAAAATTAAATGTTGGGTTTAATTATTTTTTTCTTGTCAACATGTTCCACAGTTAAACTCAACTAACATTTGTAAGGGTCTTTATTCACAACAAGATTACTGTCACAAGTATTTTAATAACAATTGGCACCGTTTGAAATGCAGCACAGAAATCGAGAAATTGAGAATATTATAGTCCAACAATACAAAAGACATACTGTACACAATATATAACATATTCTATATATTTTTTTTCTTTACCAACACATCTGTCAACTTTGACACATTTAAAGAGGGAGGAAAATTGTGTTATACATTATTTAATTTACCATATTAACAAAATTAACAATTTATCCTATTTTTTGCTATCAAATACAAATTGTCTCCAACTACCCCCCCCCCCCAAGTTTCTGCAAAGTCTAAATATATTACATACAAAAACAAAACATCCCAAACATTTTCAATAAGTACAAAAAAGGCCTTAATGTAGTGCTCTGATGTTGGTTTACTCGGTTTGTTTTTAAGCATTTGTACCTTTGGTGAAAGTTTGGTAGCATCCAGCTGGAGGAAGATCCTCTGCAGTACCTCGAAGAATGTTTTCAGTTCCTGAGGTTCATTGCATATATTAGACCTATTACGAGCGCACATGCAGTACTGATGTCTCCCAAGTCGTGAAGCACTTCAACCACTGGAGGGGTCGTGGCATCACCTCCCTCAACACTGATGCTGTAGATGCCAAATACAACATGTTCAAGATCCTCTCTGCAGCAGCGCCACCTGTATCCTAATGTTACACACTAAAAAGCAAAAATAAAATCTCTAGACTAATACAGAATTCCAAAGAGCCTGTTTGCATTTTTCCCTGTAAATGTTGTTTAGTATTTGATCACTAACTTTTGGTCCACACTGATTTCTCACAAACTTGAAAACACTTTCCTAAGTACACCGGTGATCTGAGGCCATCTAATAGCAGCTTTATCTCATCATTTTTGAAGGCTAAATGGATATTGTGATATTCTGAAGAGCCCAACGGTACTGTTACTTCTGCTATATATACTTAACTACTTTTATACTTTTCGCCAAATAATGGAAAGACATGCAGTGGACCGACCTGTGACACGGGGCTAAATCTGTTAGCTGGCTAACTTCAGTCTAAAACACTCGGCCTCTCTAAAACTACAGAAGCAGCCCAAAGTTAAATACTAATTATGTGTGAAAAAAATATATATCTGAGGAAAAATCTGACCTTTTTCGAGTGTTGACCTCCCTCGGTCAAAACGGACAGAACATAACGCGCGCAGGCAGAGAGTCCATTAACTTTGCGCAGATGTAGTTTGATTCGTCTTGTTCTTCTGTTTCATTAACGGTTCATGACAGCTGGCGTCTCGCTACTGCCCCCTGCTGTATGTATGAAATGTTGACTTAACATGAATGTTTTGTGTTTAGACAACGTATTAGGAATGTGTACGGTCAAGTTGAGACAAAATTACGTTAACCTTAATCGAAAAAAAACATTTTAAATCAACAAATACGATTATTATGAGTAAACTGAAAGTAATTATATTATGTAAAATGCACAACCTGCCTTGCCGTTTTTTTGAGTGTAGTGGCTAACCTTGCTAGTGGCTAAGCACTCAAGTGGATAAACATACTAACATAAATAACTAAACATACAAGGAACTAAACATACAGTGGAAACACACAGAACGGTACTTACACAGACCTTGAGACACACTAACCACACATATTCAAGCAGAACAGCTTCACAACTCAAATGCACAAGAAATATACACATTACAAAGCTAGAGACTTTTTAAGCAAATGTTACATAACAACATAAACCAAATATCAAACTAAACAAAATGCCCACATGACATAACTATTGTTAATATTCTTAATGCTCGACCCAGTTTCCCAGAACTAACAGCTTTTTATTATGGATCTAATGAGCTACCTCGGTTCAGGTGAGCTCCCTCATCACCTGACCGAGGTGCCTTCTGGGAAACCGAGTCTACAAACACAAAACTACAAAAACTAAATTATCGGGCACCCCTCTAGGGGTGGTCCCTTACAATATGTGGAGGTTCCAGTGGCTGACTTCAAATGTGCATGTGAATGGAGCAGTAAGCGTGGGGGTGGGGTGACTCCAACGTGTGTGGAAAAATAAGCTTTTATGTACATACTTTTTTTCTGTCGTTATATTCCTGCCACATTGCTGGGTGCACAGTTTTGACATTATGCGAGCAGACAAGCACGTGCCGCGCCTCCCCTGTGCGCTCAACGTGTTGTTCAGTGTAACAAAACTGTCACTAAACTATCTACTCACAGACTTCCATACGTTATGTCTGATTGCCTGTTTCATCTTTAATCAGCTGGCACTATTGATTTATTAAAGAAATTTATGATGATCATAACAGCATACTGCATTTCATTCTCATTATAAGAATGCAAAAACACCAGCGATGCTGACTGACATCGGTTTATGCTTGAATTTTATGGTCATTTAGTTTCATTTATTTCAGTTAATAAATCTACTATAAATTAAAAAAAAAACACAAAGTATAAGATGACCAAAAAAACCCTTTTGTGGATTTTCTAATTAAACATGATACAAGGTTTATGTTTATTTTCGTTAAATTCGATCTGGATAAGACATTACTATATTTAATTTAAATTCTAAATTTGTACAGAAATTTTAGTACTGTGATTTAGCATTATTTTAATTAAAATGTTTGGCTTAAATTTATATGCTACAGTATCATGTGCATCTACTGCAGTTCATCAATGCTTGAGAGAATGAACTAAGACCTGAACTATAGCACCACTTAGCGGTGTAAAGCCAGCAAACGCAAAAACGCAAAAAAAGGCTGACGCAACAGTAGTAGTCCAATTCTGGTTGAGTAGCATCTGTAGAAGCCTTTTGCAAGGAACAATGGGAGAAAATCTCAAGTACAAGAATTCCAAGTAAAAGACTTTTAGCTGGCTATAAAAACTGTTTGCAAGCTGTGATATCTGCCAAAGGAGGTGTTACTAAGTACTGATTATGTAGGGTGTCACAACTTGCTTTTATTGTTTTTATCTTTGTTCAAATTATGAAATAAAAAGTAGCTATGCACCAGTGTTTGCTCAAAGTATTGTGCATTTTTTTCTATTTCCAAGAGAGACTGTGTTAACATCCTTTCAAAAAAAAAAAAAAAAAAAAAAAAAAGAAAGAAATCACCAAAATCTTTTTGTTTATCAAGGGGTACCTAAACTTTTGCATAGGATTGTGTATTTGTAATTATATATTTGTCACATACTTGTATTTTTACCTGAGTATTAAGTTTGTGTACTTTTATCAGAAATGAACATCTAAACAAAGAAGTAAAATCTAAAATAAAAGTCTCTCTCTCTCTCTCTCTCTCTCTCTCTCTCTCTCTCTCTCTCTCTCTCTCGCTCTCTTTATCAGGACTCAGAGATCAGAATGCTTTACTCTCAATTAACATGCAGCTTTTGTTTTCATCAAGTGAGTGGGTGGAGCATTAATGTATGTCCTCAATAATTGTTTGGGGCTCCTTTAACACAAATAACAGAATTAATGCTGTATCAATAATCCCCTTTTTACTCAACTAGCACGACTTTCCTTAATCTTAATGGATTAGTTTATTGATTCCTTGTGCTGTGGCACATTAGTTTACAGTGACAGATTAGCAGGTGTACCATGGGAAATTAACCAATTTCACTTAATTGGTGTGAAGATTATTATTTATTTACTAAAATATATTT
This sequence comes from Clarias macrocephalus, assembly GCA_011419295.1. Classification (NCBI taxonomy): domain Eukaryota; kingdom Metazoa; phylum Chordata; class Actinopteri; order Siluriformes; family Clariidae; genus Clarias; species Clarias macrocephalus. Next base: position 71,688 of record JAAGKR010001196.1, read on the forward strand.
GTCTCCCAGCAATGTGGAATAACAGGTAGTACAATTAAATACTATTCCACTAGAGGGCAGCAGTTAGCTCATTAACTTGTGTATCTACTTGTTGCCATTCAAGGCACTTCTGAAGGCATTAGAAGTGAACTAAGCATTGAATAAATATTTGAAAAGAAAAAGTACACAATGCAAACTGGGCCACAAGATGAAGATGAAGGCCACAAAAGAAGCTAAAAAGCTGAGCTCAAGACAATACACTCTAAAAACTACTGGGCTAAAAAACAACCCAACCATAACCCATCAACTGGGTCACTATTGGACAGAACACATACTGGGTTGTTTTGACCCAAGTGCTGGGTTTATCTATTTAACCAAGAAACAGTCCCCATCTTAATATTTTAACTATTAGTTATTTAACGATTACTATTTCTTTCCTTCAAAATGACATTAAAAACAAAAACAAAAACCTTTTTAAATATTATTTATTAAATGTAATAAATAATGCATTACCATGGTAACATAAGCACTTGTAATTTTGTTGCCACATAATATTGCTGCACTTAGACTTGTGCAACTGAAGCAAACCCAAGAACCTGCATGATGGGTGCGTAGCTTCATGCTCTTCCTGTCTTACCCTGATGCATTCATCTTTCTGGAATAGAAACAGGAATGCTCTTACTTTCACTATTAAACATGGCTCTGGTTGTATTGTTGATATTTTACCATACAACTTCACCAAGTGATTGATATCTATTTATGATTTTTCCATAAAAAAAAACACATTTATTTTGTTATGTTTTATGACCACGTTTTAAAACATCCGCTCCCCTGCTTCAGACTCCGGCCATGCTGCTGCGCCGACGTTTGGCTACTATGCCTTAAATTCTGGCCTGCTGCTGCTACTCGACTGAGGCAGCCACATTGGCTCTCTCGCTTTCAACTTCGGCCTGCTGCCACTGCCAATGAGTAATAATTGTCCCCTCATTACCAAATGTCTATATGCTGCAGATGTGCTACAGATTATTGCCACAACGTTTTGTATCAATACAATTCATACAGGGTGAAACAGCCATGACGTGTATTTACTAATGACAGGAGAAATGAATGACTCCAGCACATCACAAATACTTTAAACTCTCTGGAGGCCATTCAATGTCAGTGTTTGTGTGTCTGGGGCCTTAGATGTGATAAACTAGTCATTCAGGCCATTCAGGTCATCATTAAATACATTCAGGTCATTATTAAATACATTCAGGTCATTATTAAATACATTCAGGTCATTATTAAATACATTCAGGTCATTATTAAATACATTCAGGTCATTATTAAATACATTCAGGTCATTATTAAATACATTCAGGTCATTATTTACAGCACTTGAGGAGTTGAAGGTTAAGAAAATTGGTCAAGGGCCCAACAGTGGCAACTTGATGGTGCTGGGGTCTGAACCTGAGTAGTCCAATGCTGTAACCACTGAGATACCCCTGTTCATGTTGCTGATCCTAGACCAGCTGAAGAAACCACAGATCAAAACTCTGCCTACAGAGGCTTGTACAGTGGCCACATGATAGCTTCATGTGCTTCTTTTCTTATCCTGACATGACATGACCTTCTACCTGTATAGAAAATTGTGTGTGTGTGTGTGTGTGTGTGTGTGTGTGTGTGTGTGTGTGTGTGTGTGTGTGTGTGTGTAAAACTCTTATATAAGACACCTGCATATTATGTTGCCTGAGATGCAGGACAAAAGTGAAAAATTGGATCATGTTACTGGAACGCTGCTGTTCTTCATACTTTATTTTCCCATATCTTATACACAGTGTTCCAGAGCTGCTTCAATGTTAAATTGTTCTCACACTAAATAATTTGCTGAATAAGATATTAATCTTCTATCTTTATTTTCAAAATATGAAACAAAAATCCTCCTTTTCTACTGAGAACTTTATTATTAAGTCAGATTACATCACATCACACGTCATAAAAGTTGGCTACACCCACACAGTATGAAGCTCCTCCCACATGTTTAATCACGCACAAACACACAGAAGCAGAATGATTGAACAAGAAACCGATCTCTGTGTGCTCAGTCTTTCTCTGTAAGTGTCGAAGGAAAATGGCCTATGCCAACATTTCAATAGGACAGGAGGAGTTCAGCTGTCCCATCTGTCTGGATCTACTGAAAGATCCAGTTACTATAAACTGTGGACACAGCTTTTGTAAGGTGTGCCTTAATAATCACTGGGATCAAGAGGACGAGAGAAGACTTTACAGCTGTCCTCATTGTAGAAAAGCGTTCACTCCAAGGCCTGATCTCCACAGAAACAACATGCTGGCAGAAGTGGTTGAAAAACTGAAGAAGAAAACTGAAGTTCAAATTGCTCAGTTTTATGCTGGACCTGGAGATGTGGAGTGTGATTTCTGCACTGAAAGGAAACACAAAGCCACCCAGTATTGTCTAATGTGTCTGGCATCTTTTTGCGAAAATCATCTCAAACCTCACTTTCAGTCTTCTGCATTTAAGAAGCATATATTAATCAATGCCTCAGCAAATCTCCAAGAGAAGATCTGCTCTGAACATAACAGGCTGATTGAGATCTACTGCCGTACTGATCAAATCTGCATCTGTGTTCTGTGTATGATGAATAATCACAGAGGACACGACACTGTCACTGTCGCAGCAGAAAGAGCTGAAATACAGGTGAGAATTAACAATATTTTATGAATTTGTTTGTTTAGTAAACAATGTGGTGAATGTTTTAAAAGCTCTTTAAAAGTGTATATGATTTGGGAGGAGACTGTAAAAATGTATTCTTACACAGTATAATCTGGTCAGACCTGTCAACAAATAATTGAGTCAACACCCATATGTGAAAACAAAAGTAAAAGTCTTGATAGGTGTTGGTGCATTATATAAAGGGAAGTGCCAGTTATGACTCTCATTAAGAGGATGAAGTTGGAACAGATAAAATAGAAGAGTTGGAGATGAAGAGTTGGAACAGATGAGAATGGTGGTGTTTTTGCAACTGGGAAAAGAGATCAGACACCAAGCTGTGGCGCTGATGATGATGATGCACAGCCAGATGTTATTCACCCTTTTTGTTGCCCATTGTGCTGCTTGAAAAGTGCCAAATAGCCAAGAACACTATAATTCCCTGAGACTGTGTTAGAGTTGTGATAAAATACACAGATGAAATCATGAGCCCCCTCTGCTATGGACAGAGAGTGAAGAGAGTGAACATCTGGTCATATGCAGGGATGTTTAACCTGGGTGCAATACCAGCATGCTGCCCAGGCATCATACGTGCCACTACGTGCAAAAACTTTAAGGTGGCCCCTAGTTTCCCTGTAAAAGGAACGTTGTGACCCTTGGAGAGGTGAGCACAGGTGTCACATTTAATAAATAATCAATAAAGTCCTCCACTGTAGGCTCCAGGTCCCACTCCCTGGCAGAGGCTTTTTGAATAAAAACCCATACATTGTGCGGAGATGTGATTCTGGCCATCACAAATCCCCTCTCTGAGGAGGCCCATGTCTTATAGGCAATAAACAGTTTTGCCACAGTGCAAAGATCTGTCTCCCTTCCCTAATGACAAAGCCCAGCGGCACTAAGCTGCTTGGGTTCCTGCTGAAGGTACCAAGCCGTCAGCACATCCATGCCTGCATTTCCATGCCTGCATTTGGTAGACTGAGAATCACCGTTACCACATTGTTCCTGGAATTCATGCAAGCATTTATCAACCTTAATGAATAGATAATACAGTTTCTTTAACTTTGTTAACTGGCTCATCCTGTAGCTTCTCTGGCCGTCCCTTAACAAAGACTACTAGTAGGGCTGAACTGTCCACAAACATGCAAACCTCTACTACATAATCAGCCACCACTTTGTTACCCTGCTGAATATGAATGAGGGATGATGTTACTCTCAGCCATGCATGAAAGGGCTGTGGTGAATGATTTAAACATGCAACCTGTAACCCACACGACGACTCAAGAATGGTACCCCCTCCCCCATGTCAGACCGTCTCTAAATTATAGAAATTTTGCACTTCTGTATCAATAGATCAGAAAATCAAAATCAAAAATCAATAGAGACCATGTGGCTGATAAGACCTCCCTTAGAGCACTACACAAAAAATAGATTTCTTTATGGAGTTCATTGATGCTTGTTCTTTCAAATCATAATTTTATTTTTCTAAACATCAGCTGTATTGCTTTTCTCTGTTTATCCCGTGTATGCAGAAAAAATTCCAGCAGAGAATCCAGGAGAAGCAGAAGAAGGTGCAGGAGCTGAAAGAGGCTGTGAACAATATAAAGGTGAGAAGAGACAGAGCTGCTCCTAGATGGAGCTCCTAACATGGACAACATGGAGACATTTAGAGTCGCAGTAAGAGAGGGAATGATAGATGAGCTTTACATCCTGTGTGTGTGTGTGTGTGTGTGTGTGTGTGTGTGTGTGTGTGTGTGTGTGTGTGTGTGTGTGTGTGTGTGTGTTCTAACAGCTGAGTGCACAGACAGCAGTTGAGGACAGTGAGATAATCTTTACTGAGCTGATTAGCTTGCTGGAGAAGAAGCGCTTGGAGGTGACGGAGCTGATCAGAGCTCAGGTGAAGGCTGAACTGAGTCCAACTGAACGACTCCTGGAAGAAAAAGAGCAGGAGATTTCTGATCTTCAGATGAGACTCGCTGAGCTGGAGCAACTTTCATACACGCAGGATAACATCTATTTCATCCAGGTAACACTGTCCTATCTACAGAGACAGCTGTTTCTCACACATACCAAGTAATCAATAGTCACTCTGAAAGAGGTCATGCTTTTCTCTGTGAAGAGAGGAGAACCTTCCAGAAGAATAACCATCTCTTCAGCACTCCACTAATCAGGCCTACATGGTAGAATGACCATATGGAATCCTCAATATAATGATGGCACATGATGGACCCCCAGGTCATGAGATTTATTATTACAGTAATAAATTATTATTATTTATTTTATTTTTTGTTGAGGCACCTTTGGTTCCCTGCTACGGGCTCTTTGAAAAGACTCAAGTCTTTTTGGGTATGATGCTACAAGATGGTTGTTATTCTGGAGGGTTCTCCTCTCTTCACAGGAAAACGCTGGAGCTCCTTCAGACTAACCATCAGGTTCTTGGTCACCTCCTTGACTAAGTCTCTTCTCCCTTGGTTGGTAAGTTTGGCTGGATGTTTGCTCTTTTTGGAACAAGACTGTAAAGTAAGAAAATGTGATGTAAATAATTTCTGGATGCACTGTATCAGTATCTATAGCACTAAAAGATTGATGGCCTGTAAGTTGGCTTCACAATGATTACACACATGTGTGTAATGCAATCTTTGTGTAATGCATGGTGGGAAATGCGGTAACAGAACATACTGTATAGACAGATTAATGTAAGTAGATTCATGATTTACAATCATGAATGTTAACTAAGCAATTAAATTCAGACTGCCTTACAAAATGTTTATTCTTTGTTAAATCAAAGTCTTGTAGTTACGTCATACTTTGTTTACACATTCTGCATACCTTCATTTTAAAATTACATTTTGTAGGATTTATCTTCTGAACTAGAGTCTCTCCAAGATGGAAGACCAAATTTAGCACCATCTCACATCATTGTCCCTCCAGAGATCTTATTTGATGGAGTAAGGAATTCTCTCAAAGATCTGAAAAATCAAGTCGAGGCATTCTGTCAGAAGGAATGTAACAAGATCTCACTACCTGGTAAGAGGAGATAAAATATGAATGATGACATTTATACACATCCAGCTCATACAGTACTTCTTACATACAGCTGTTCAACTGTTTGTTAATGCAAATATCTAATCAGCCAGTCAATTGGCTGCAACTCACTGCATGTAGCCATGTACGAACACATGGCAAAAACAATCAGCTTAAGATCAAACTGAGCACCCGGATGGGGAAGAACGGTGATTTAAGGTGATTCACTATAGAAGTTGCATGTTAGTTACAGAGAGGCTGGTCTAATTATTTATAAAATTGCTAATCCACTGTGATTTCACGCATAACCATCTCGAGGGTTTTAGAGAGAATGGTCTGAAAAAAGTGATCCAGTGAGGGTGGTTCTTTGGGCAAAACTGAGTTTACAGTTCATATGGATTCAGCAAAATTGGAAAAGAGACATTTGGAAAAACTATGTCTGGTCTGATGAGTCTGGATTTCTGCAGTGATATCTGGTGTAAACAACATGAAAGCATGGACTCGTACTGGCTTGGCTCAGCCCGCTAATGTTGGTGTAATGGTGTGGAGGAGATTTTTATGGCACACTTTTGGGCACCCTAGTGGCAACTGAGCATTGTTTAGATGTCACAGCCTAGCTGAGTATTTTACGCTGACCATGTGCAAGCCTTTATGAGCACAGGATAATGCACCATGTCACAAAGCTAAAAGCATCTCAAACATGGCACAGGTGAATTCTTTGCAGTTTTCTAGTATGTTAATCAATTTCATGTCTGTGCTATCTGGTAGTACTGCTATTACATCTAACAAAGTGTGATGCCATAAACCAAAACATTTAGCCAACAGCTAACTAAATTAAACATACTACACTGACAGAAAAAGTGAAGCAAAAAATATCACATCTCCATTTTAATGCAGGTGTTGGTGATAGATAGAAATCATGAAGATCATTTTCATCCTCTAAAATATAAAAAGGTTGTGTTACAGTATGTGCGAATATTGACTGCTGCTTACCAGTATACAGTCAGGTCCATACATGCTTTAACAAGAACACTTTTTTTTTTTTTTTTACTTTTTATTTGAACCTCTGTACACACCATGAACCTGAAATGCAGCAATCAAGCTGAGATGGAAGTGTAGACATTCAGCTTTACTTCACAGGGTTTAGCAAAAATCCTACATTAACCATTTGGTCCCCGTATTTTCACTTAAAAGTAAATAAGACAACTGACTGATAAACAGCTGAATGGCCAGTTGACGGCCTGTGTCTTAATGATTTCATAACAAATAAATGAGAAGAAGATCTGGGGTTAATGTTCCGTGTGCTGAATTTGCTTTTGTTAGGTGTTTGGATGATCAAATGAAACTAATCTATTAGAGAGATATCAGAAACCCGAGGAGCACGATCTTAAAAAGAAGGAATATACTGGTGATTTCAGAAGCACCAAAAGGCCATGAAAACCAGAAAGTACAACTAAATCGGATGAACAAAAATATTTAAGAAAACCTTGGATAATGTAGGATGATCACCGTCAAAGTCAAGACATTTTCCTTCACGAACATGAATTCAAAGGTTTAGTTGTGAGAAACACAAAGACCAGATTCAACGCATACACCCCACCCTTGCCACACACACACACACACACACACACACACTTATGCAGATAGAGAGAGGTGCACTATTTTATATTTCTTCTTGGGATTTTAGAAAATTTGCGACATGAGAAATATTCAGGGATTTAATGTTTTTGGGGGAAATACATGTTTAATCTCTCTCTCTCTCTCTCTCTCTCTCTCTCTCTCTTTGTTTTTTCTTTCTTTCTCTCCATCTGCAATATTTTTTTGTCAGATATATGTAGAATAACAGACAGCTGTCTTACCTTCACAGAAATATATTTTGTGACTCTAATTTCTGTTGTTTTTGTCATGCGCACTCCTAACGCGGCCGGCACGAGGACCCGGAAGTAAGACGGTCGCGATTCAGGAAGCATAAAAGGAGACAAGATGGCGCATTACATCGCTCAGTCATTGAGTTGCCCATGCTATCGCCGACGCTCTGTTCGCCTAATCGTGAGTACTCACCTTCTTGGGTTTCGCTTTCGATTGAGTGTGTGTTATTAGAACGCGGGTTTATTTGTGTAAGCTCTTGCTCTCGTTCCGAGAGAGTTCTAAGAAAAAACAGCGTGGTTATCCTGCCTACTCGCGCTACTTCCGCGTTTGGGTTTACCATCTACGCTACAGGGCTAACTGCTAGTCTTCTGGTCCATCTCCGTGTGTTTGTGACAGTTTTTCTGTTTTATTTTAGCTTTTTGTTATCTGACTCTGGATCCCAACACAGCACATAATTTCCTCAATCTGAGTGAAAAGAACAAAGTAGTGATGCAAAGTAGGGTTGTGGAGTCACACTCTGATCCTCCAGAGAGATTTGACATCATGTGGCAGGTGATGTCTAAGGAGAGTGTATGTGGATGCTG
>JAAGKR010001196.1:79870-136034 GCA_011419295.1 Clarias macrocephalus
TTTGCTTTTGTTAGGTGTTTGGATGATCAAATGAAACTAATCTATTAGAGAGATATCAGAAACCCGAGGAGCACGATCTTAAAAAGAAGGAATATACTAGTGATTTCAGAAGCACCAAAAGGCCATGAAAACCAGAAAGTACAACTAAATCGGATGAACAAAAATATTTAAGAAAACCTTGGATAATGTAGGATGATCACCGTCAAAGTCAAGACATTTTCCTTCACGAACATGAATTCAAAGGTTTAGTTGTGAGAAACACAAAGACCAGATTCAACACATACACCCCACCCTTGCCACACACACACACACACACACACACTTATGCAGAGAGAGAGAGGTGCACTATTTTATATTTCTTCTTGGGATCTTAGAAAATCTGCGACATGAGAAATATTCAGGGATTTAATGTTTTTGGGGGAAATACATGTTTAATCTCTCTCTCTCTTTCTCTCTCTTTGTTTTTTCTTTCTTTCTCTCCATCTGCAATATTTTTTGTCAGATATATGTAGAATAACAGACAGCTGTCTTACCTTCACAGAAATATATTTTGTGACTCTAATTTCTGTTGTTTTTTTGTTTTATTTTAGCTTTTTGTTATCTGACTCTGGATCCCAACACAGCACATAATTTCCTCAATCTGAGTGAAAAGAACAAAGTAGTGATGCAAAGTAGGGTTGTGGAGTCACACTCTGATCCTCCAGAGAGATTTGACATCATGTGGCAGGTGATGTCTAAGGAGAGTGTATGTGGATGCTGGTACTGGGAGGTAGAGTGGAGCGGTGTGGTGGAAATTTCAGTCTCATATAAAGACATCAGCAGGAAAGGAAACGGTCATGAGTGTGTTTTTGGGCACAACAATCACTCTTGGAGTCTGCACTGTTCTTCCTTATCTCTATCTTTCTGGCACAACAACATTAGGACTGATCTCAGAGCTCCATCATCCTCCAGAATAGGAGTGTATGTGGATCACAGTGCAGGAACTCTGTCCTTCTACAGCGTCTCTGACACCATGAAGCTCCTCCACAGAGTCCACACCACATTCACTCAGCCTCTGTACGCCGGGTTTAGGCTTTATAGTTTGGTTGGTTCTGCTGTGAAGCTGTGTGAACCAAAATATTTTGTGTAAAATTTTAATATTACAGGAAAAAAAACCCTGCATGTTTTCATACATTGCTCAAAGAATCGTGCAGCATACACAATATATATTTTATATGTTTTTTTTTTTTTTAGCTAAAACAGATTTATATGCATATGTTTTAGCATAGCTACTAAATGTTGATGGTCTTTCGGCTGCTCCTGGCAAGGGCTCACTATAGCAGACCAACCAGTCCGCACATGCAAGCTTGGCACAGGTTTTACGCTGAATGCCCTTCCTGATGCAACCCTCCCATTTCATCCAGGCACTGCATACAGTGATTGGGGTTTGAGCACTGGTTGGTAAACTAAATAAAGGTTATAAATAGTTATCTAAATAAATGTTTTATTGTAAGTTTGCTAAATAAAATAAATAAATAAAACAATAAACAAATAAATAAAAAATGTTTTTACTTTATTATACTTTTACCACAGAACTTAAATAACTCTTACACCACATCAGATACTACACCACTTTATTTGATAAAGCAGTCTACATATGACAGTTGAATTTCAGGACACAGAAAGATGGACATGTCAGAGCTTCCCAGTTGTTTATTGTGTAAGAGACACATAGTATTGATGAGATGGTCATCCATTATAATCAATGATTGGTTGTTTTCTCTGTTCATTGGCAACAATCATTTAGTATGTAAAATGGCAGTCAATTATAATTGTTAATTCCTAAAACATGCTACGATACAGGTTCTTTTCTTTGCACCTGTGCAACTGCTGCAAAACTGTTGTATAATTTTCCTGAAAAAAGCAAAGCATGGATATACTTAGGTTTTGGAAAAAAATATACAAGTAAACCACCAATAAAAGGAATCATAACATGAAGAGTATGATACTCCTGACACTTGCTTTGACGTAGATTTCTGCTTTTGTATTTTTACCGCAGAAGTTACTTGTTTGTGTTTAAATTATACAGATTTTTCCATTTATGCAAAACAATAATAATAATAATAAAATAATAATACGTTTTAATATTATAGAACTTTGCCTGTCCCCCTCTAGCCTAGCACAGACTCCCGCCCGCTTGCTGCGCTTCCGCTTCCTCGTGCACCGCTTACGATGTCCCCTCCTCCGGCTACCGGCATCAGGCAACGCCGAGGACTGGAGGCCTGGTTCCCGAAGCAAGCTGAGGTCGCGTAGCTTCTCACGCAACTCATCTTGAATGCAATTTTCCGGTTTATTGAGTAGTAAATGTGTCTGGCGGTGATAAATACAAGCACCGTTTGCACCGATGTCCATGTACTGCGTAAAATAAACGCGCTACAACACAAAGTAAACAAAGTAGCACCATTTTGGCTCTGGAGCGGCCGCTGCATGCTACTGCCGTGCTGCCATCTTGGATCTCTGCAGTGGTTAAAACAGTAACAGTTAAAATAACCCAGCACTTTAACATTTAACCCAGCAGGTTTTAGAGTGTAACATAAAAAAATATTCCATTTGTAAAATAGCATAGGTGAAATCATAGGTTGTGTGTAGAGTGATTAGAAACAATACAACAAAGCTTATGGTAAATAAATTCTCAGACTCTTCCACTGCAGGTATTAAAAAACAGTAACAATGTCAATTTTAGAATTTTAGGAGCCTTTCCCTGAATTCGCCATTTTCACAAGGGTGGGCATCTCGGTTTATTCATACAGATGTACAGTACATATTTACAATATATAAAGAGCAATATAAGAACAGTGCCTGCTGGCACACCTTAAAAAATATTCGGCATCTATTTAGAGTCTAACTTTTGCTACTCCTGTTTGCTGACAATATTTTTTTATATATATATTTTTAAATGAGGCTTGGGCTCCGAGATGTTGAGCCTACTGTACGTAGTCTAATCAGAGCTCTACCGCCCGTTCAAGTGTAATTCATAAATGATGTTTATAATAATTAAATGAGCTGCCCTAAATTATGCTTTAAAGTTAATCTATTAGTATTAGACACACATATGTGATATGGTAGTATATACAATGAAAAAGCTATTTACACATGAGTGCTCAAATGTAAAGCAAATGCAATTATTAATTAATTTATTAATTTATGTGCCTACCAGCCCACTATTATTTTCTGTTCAAATTTAAAGATGCACGAGCAGACGTCTCTGCCTAAAATGTATTTCACCAGCAAAACATAAACATAAATAGAAACAAATAAAATGTTTAATGGTATCAATTAAATCGGACCATGGGTGAATTGATGAAGGGTTTGAGTTGGGAGGTTGGATGGATTCGGAGCGCCGCAGGCAGCTGGAACCGCTAGGTGACAGGGTTGATCCGGAGAGTGACACGGTATGGGCCCATAAACCTGGGTGATAGTTTCCTGGATTCCGTGTGAAGGTGAAGATTTCTGGTAGATAGCCATACTTTGTCACCTTCATTGTACAATCGTCCCGGCAGGTGTCGATGGCGATTTTGAATGGAATAGCGGTGGTTGGCCTGTTGGATGGCGACACTGGTGAACCAACTGTTGGGCCAACGGCACCTCAACCTCCAGTTCTTGATGATCGAACATCGAAGGTTGGAAACCATGGCATACCTCAAATGGGCTGAGATTGGTGGCTGAAGAGACATGAAGATTGTGAGTTAGCTCAGCCCATAGGAGATAGCGGGCCCAGGAGCGCTGGCGATCGGCAACAAAGCATCTCAGGTAGCGCTCCAGTTGTTGGTTGGTCCGCTCCGTCTGACCGTTAGTCTGGGGATGATAACCAGAGGATAGACTACAGGTGGAATTGATCAGATGGCAGAAGGCCTTTCAGAACCGTGCGGTGAACTGGGGCCCCCCTGTCCGAGATGGCCACCAGAAGGCGCGTTGTATGAATTGGAGGGTGCGGTTGGCGCCAGGGTGTCCAGATAAGGGCGAGGGTGACCCCATTGCAACACCTCAGTCCTCATGGTGTTCGGCACGTAGAGTCGCCTGTGCACGGCGAACCCTCGTTTCCAGGTCCCATAGAAGTGCCCACCGCACCTGTCTCGGGTTGATCTGTCTTAAGTTGCGGATGGTGATCAGGTTTTGATGGTCGGTCCAGACGACGACCGGCTCCCTGGTGCCCTGGAGCCAGTGTTGCCATTCTTCCAAAGCCCACTTTATGGGCAGCAACTCGTGGTCCCCTACCCTGTATCGCTGCTGAGTGGGGTCAAATTTCTTGGAAAAGAAACTACAGGGATGTAGCTTCTGGTCTGGACCTCGTTGGGAGAGAACGGCCCCCGCGCCCACATCCGAAGCGTCCACCTCGACAACGAATGGTTTACTTGCATCTGGGTGCAGTAGAATCGGGGCAGTGGTGAATCGGTGGCATAGGTCATGAAAGGCAGTGATGGCAGCAGGGTTGAGGCTGAAGTGATGAGATGAGGGTCGAGTCAGAGCGGTTAAAGGGGCGGCAACCGTACTGTAGTCCTGGATAAAGCGATGATAGAAGTTCGCAACCCGAGAAACCGTTGAAGCTGCTTGAAGGTCTTGGGTAGGGGCCAATGATGCACAACTTCTAGTTTCTGCGGGTTCATGGCCACACCCTGAGGCAAGATGACGAAACCCAGGAACGTGGTGGAGCGCTCGTGAAAGGTGCATTTTTCCAACTTACAGTACAGTTGGTGGGCGAGTAATCTCTTAAGGACCGCTCTGACGTGCTGTGTGTATGTGAGTAAATAAGAATGTCATCCAGGTAAACGAACACCCACCACCCTAGCATGTGCCTGAGGACATCATTGATGAACTGTTGGAAGGCGGCGGGTGCGTTACAGAGTCCAAATGGGATAACCAAGCTCTCGTATTGTCTAGTGGGGGTGATGAAGGCTGTCTTCCACTCATCGCCCTCTTTGATGCGCACCAAGTTGTAGGCGCTCCGCAGGTCCAACTTTGTGAAGATGGTGGCACCAGAGAGGGCGTCCAGGGCTGAGTTGGTAAAAGGCAACGGGTGTCTGTTCTTAATGGTGATGGTTTTGAGGCCCCGATAATCGACACAGAGGCATAAGTTGCAGCCTTTTTTCTTCACAAAGAAGAACCCCGTGGCAGCAGGTGAGGAGGAGGGCCAGATGGTACCGTGGCAAAGGGCGTCAGAAACATATCTCTCCATCGCCTCAGTCTCGGTGGTGGAGAGGGAGTAAAGATGGCCGCAGGGAGGGACCGAGCCCGGCTGAAGGTCGTCTCCCCAGGTGGTCTGCATGGCGAGAGTACAGAAATCCGCGGTGTAACGACTCACGGACAACCCTCCCTGCCGCAGATGATATAATTTGGTGTCGGTCTCCACCTCAGCAGCAGGATGTTCAAATGTTAATTTTAGTTGACGGGTGAACTCTCCATATGAGTAGGCCGTGTCTGAATCTGATTTAAGAACCGCCGTGGCCCACTCAGCTGCCTGCCCAGATAGCAACGAGACAAGAAGCGCAATGCATAATCAGTGTGTGGAGTATCTGGTTGAATTAAACTCAAACACAAGATCCAATGAGGTTAGAAAAACACTGCATTTCCCATCTGTGCCATCCCATTTATCCGGTGGAGCTATGAAAACATCAGAGGGGGGGTGGGGGGGGGTCGGCACCACAACCGCTGCGATGGGTATGGCAACAGCTGACTGAGCAGCCGCCCCGCGGAGGGTCGCATTCTCCTGCCGTAGCTCCGCCATCTCTTGGAGGTCCTTTCGGAGAGACGCAACTTCCCCACAGAGCTTATTGATCAGCTCGGCATACTGGTCAACCACATCACAGAGGTGAGCAAACTCAGCTGGGTTTACTGCTTTAGGCTCAGTCATTCTGTCACAGACAACCAGAGGATAAGCACCGAAGCCTTATCAGTAGCCCGTGTAGCGTGAATGGTAAACCCAAACATGGAAGTAGCATGAGTAGGCAGGATAAACATGCATTTAGCTTAAGAATTCTCTTACGCAAAGAGCAAGGATCTACACAAATAAATCCACGTTCTAGCAACATACACTCAATCAAAGAAGCAACCCAAATCGGTGAGTACTCACAGAATAGTCGGTGAAGCGTCGGACAAGGCATGGGCGAACTCAATGACTGAGCGATGTGAAGCGCCATCTTGTTTCCTTTTATGCTTCTTGAAACGCGACTGTATTACTTCCGGGTCCTAGTGCCGCTGGCGGTGCGAGTGTGCATGGCAGTAATTCTTAAATTAACTGAATATATTCAGATTTTGTGAAATAATTAAACCTGTTTCCTTCCTGGACCTTTTGTCTGCATTACAATGAACTGAAGCTCAGCACATATACTTTCCTTGTTTTACTCTGTAATATTTAAGTGAAATACATTTTGCGTATATGCTTAAATATTCCTTTTTATTTATGGACAGGTGATATATGTTTGATCTGCATTATTGCAAGAGGCGATGACTTTCTTGGGGGATATGTCTGCACCTTTTGTAAAGTGAAAGTACGAGCCGCGGGTTCACGCACGCCGATGAACTGCTTTATTTCAGTCATAAATTTACAATCACATTCCAGCTATTATTTCCAGCCGTGGTTAAATAATGGATGAAATAATTATTCAATGCTGGACACAAACAGCAAAAAACATTTTTAAAAAAAGGCCAGTCCTCCACAGCGGAGCTCTGCTTAAAGAGAACAGTAGAATTTATTGAAGACAAAGAAATAAACTTTACAGAATATGCAGTTTTAATGAAAACTAAATATATTAATAAACCTATTTACCTATTTATACTATTTTGAGAATTCTGGAATGTAAATAAACTGCCTGTGCTAATGTTACCCATTGAACGGTGTTAGCATTAGCTACTGTCTGTCTGCATTAAATTAACCAGGAATTTACTTATATGTATATATTAATGCACTTTTCATACAAATAAGATAAGCGATATAACACTCGTATATGAGCATTAGTTCATCTCTGAAGCCAAACTATAACTTACCGGGTATTGAAGCCCTCCTATTCCTTAACTGATAAACACTTCAGGGTTTTTATTCAGCTTTTGTTAACTAGGCGCTCGTGCTACCGTGCAAAGTCACGGCCAAAGTGGGCAAAATATAAACCTGGTTATAAATTCTGAATTTATGTAAATCCAGACAACACTCTGGCAGTTCCCCCTTGATTCTAATGTGTTCCCCCTAGCCACGAGTCTCTTGGGTTGGCCCTGTCTCGAGCTCCGTCCCTGTCTCTAGGGTCTCCCCAGCTCTTGGCCTTCGTGTCAGCTCTTGGCCTTCATTGCTTAAAGAGACTGTGTGTGCTACAGGACTCATGTGTAACCTAAAAGAGTCCTATGTGTATGTTGGTTTGTTTTTTGTTCATAATTAAAGTCTTTTTATGTTAAAACAAACACTCTGCACCTATGCCTGCCCTCTATGCCCACGGCGACTACAGCCACCTGAACCGCCAGTAATACCAGTTTGTGACAGCGCCAGGGTAAAATACATTATAAGTTGACACATACTTCTTAGCAAGAGATATAGTCATTATTAGAATAATAATTTGTGCCACATCTTGTTCAAAACTTTGTACATTTTCAAAGAAGTTTTAGTAAGGCTTTTATAATTAAAGTGTTACATGTAAAATACCAAGAACAGATACCCAGGGATTTGCGTAAGATGTTCTAGTTCTGTTTTCAGAGTCACCACACCCAATGTGAAACAGAAGATGAGATGTGTGAAGAGGAAGTTGAGTGTATTTAAAATGCAGTGTTGTCTGAGCATCCTCCAGTCTCAGTGCTGCTGTGCTGAAATTGACTTCCATCATGCACCTGGTACAGGACTTCCTCTTCCTGCTGCTGCTCAGCATCACACTGGTTCAGCGCTGTTCCACAAAGGTGAGCTAACTAAATCCTCAATCCATAATCTACATCATATGTCATGTGGATTAAACCTGAAAAAAAAATAAAAATAAAAATAATTCACAGATTGTTCTTATTTGGTATTTGCATATTTACTAATTAAAAATGGCAGCTCACAAATATTTAAAATGTTTTACTTAGGCATTGGTTAATGGGACATCAAAGGAGATTGGTAAGATGATACTAGATCCAGAGTTTTAATAATTTATTTATATGTATAGTTTAGATATTACCTGGTATAACTAATTCATACTATGAATACTTTGTTTTACTAATTTCACCGAATCCATCCATTTCAGATAACAACACTTACCAGGATTATTTCTCTGTATCTGCCATAATTGAACGAGCTAACAAGAATGCTGGTAAACAAACAACTGTTTAGATCTTTATACATTTTACAACATATCTGTGTATTCTTCAGTGTTAATTTTATTTGTGACTCTTATTAAAATGATAAGGCTTACAGATTTCCACTAGTTTTCTTGGATGGGTGTGTGTTTTACTGAACAGGAAAGGAAAACAGAGGCTTCACCATTATGGATGGAGACATAGCGGTGAACACCGGTCTCCAGAATGCAGATAGGTGTACATCTAGCACATGCAGGTGGCATAAAAGCGGTAATGGGAAGGTTTATGTGCCCTATGTCATTTCCAGACAGTTCTGTGAGTATCACCTATTTTCTGACTTAGTAAGATCATTATGAGTTCACTAATTACCATTAATAGCTTCTCTTTTACTTGTTGTGCAGCATGCTCTGAAAAAAATGTTATTAAGGATGGGCTGAAGTCCTTCGAAAAATTGACCTGTGTCCGATTCATACCTCGTGTAGATGAAAAAGACTACATTCATATAAAGTCAGACGAAGGGTACTTTTACAGTTTGAATTTTGAAAATCACAATCGATCTCAAATCGAAATCTGCTTTTATGTGAAGAAAGTAGTGTTGAGAGATTTATGATCTCTGTACAGGTGCTACTCCTATGTGGGACGCATTGGTGGAGAGCAGGTGTTGTCTCTAGGCAGGAAAGGGTGTGTTTTCTTTAAAGTCATCCAACATGAGCTTCTTCATGCTCTGGGTTTTTACCATGAACAGTCCCGTAGTGACCGTGACAAGCATGTCAAAATCCTCTATGAAAATATTGAGCCCGGTAAGTCAAGCAGACCTTCATCATTCCCTGTGTGTCGTCAATAACCTCTGTTCAATTTTATTCTGGACCTGACTGTCACGGTGAACATGACACTGGATTTAGTTGTTTAGTACTACACTGGATTTAGCAAAAATAAAGTATTAACTACTTTATATATTTAAAACAGTAAACATTATTGACCAGACAGTACCTTCAACTGTTTTCTTTAACATGAATAAAATCAAAACAAACTAGCCTTAGTACCTGTCATTGAGTTCTAAAAAGTTTGTTCAAATAGTTAAAGCTAAAGTAAAGATGAACAGCTTTAATGTAATCAAATCTATTATTTTAAGTTAAAGCCTGTCTTTCTGTAATGACGGTACTCTGTGCCTTACTTATCAATACAAAGAAATACAATTAGATTTTTAAGGTTATCTGTAAGTTGAGTCATGTCAACTGGACAGTCTCTATGGTCTTCCTTGATGAAGAAACATTTCACTACTCATCACCCAACTTGAAAATCACTCTTAGGCCTCTTAGGTCTTAGGCACAATTTGTCTCCTATTTTTCATGCTTTCATTCACCCCAATAGGGTCTAATGACCCTCCTTCATAGCCTCAGCCTCTCCATTGTCTCAACATCTGCACTGACAGTATGAGGAATAGTTTTGACCTTGTAGGATTCAAACATGAGGAATTCACCAATTTACCTTAGATCAAAGAAGCTACTAGAGTAATGAATCATATCTATCTAAAAAAAAATAAAATAAATGTCCAGTTGACCTGACTCAACTTCAAAAACTACAGTGAAATGCTTTACAGACCTGCATTACAGACCTGCTTCAGGTTGCTTTGTAAGTGATGCTTTTGTAATTAATAAAAAGCCATGTAGTAAAGATTTAATGAATTGGTGCATTTAAAATTTCTTGACTGAACTTGCAAAGTTACTGCATAAATATTTTTAACTGTATAATATAGAGATGGGAAAAGAAAAATAATGATGCATTGTTATTGTAATGTTAGAGGCTTTTCTCGTGACAGTGAAAGAAAAGAAAAATCAACATTGTAGTTATGTGTTTGATATAACTTACAGGGAAAGAAAATAATTTTAAGAAGCATAAAACCAACAATTTAGGAACACCATATGACTACAGTTCTGTCATGCACTATACAAGGTAAAGTATTATAACTTTTGTTTTATAAATAATTATCTCCAAGGCCAAAGTATTAATTGCTCACACACTATGTTGGTCCAGGCATGCTTTCTCCAAGAACGGCAAGCCAACCATAGAACCTATACCACGCAGTGACGTTGCCATTGGACGGGCTGAAGAAATGAGCATGAATGATATTCTGCGTGTTAAGCATCTCTACTGCAAGTAAATTACTCTCTCTTATCATCACCCGATGATTCACAACGCTTTTGCCAATTGTTTGCAGAAAATAATACTGAAATATTCTGATATTTTTCTCATGTTCTACAAATTATGTAATGTATGAACAGCCATCCTGGCACACTGTGCTTAGCATTTCTCTGCTCTCTAATCCTTCCAAAGGTCTCTCCATCTGCTGAAACTGAATTTGTTATTAATAATGATCAGTTTTACAGTCATTATTAAAATGCATACTAAAGATGAGTGTCCGGCTTATTTTGTGATATTTTAAATATAATTCACACAATATACATTTAATTATTTGAAACAGAAACATTAAAGATGTTGTTGCAATATTACATAAATCTTTTCTTTATGTAAAAATGTAAAATGAAATTTGCCCTTCAAGTGAATCACATGAACAGAAACAACAAGAAAACTATAATATAAGATATACTATAATAAATGTTCACTTTGAGACCATTAACACAAACCAATTAAATTTCCAATTTTATTCATATAACGCTTTTAACAATGCTCATTGTCTCAAACAGAGCGGTTTCCTGGTTGCAGATAACACACAAAACATATCACTGACTGTGAGATGAGCTAGCACACATATTTGCAGACATTTTGATCTATTCCTTGCAGACATTTTTCCCCCCACCTGCTTCAATTCCATTACCAAAAGCAAGGTGATATTTAAATTTAATTATTAAGTTAAATTACAGTGCCCTCCATAATTATTGGCACCCCTGGTTAAGATGTGTTAAAAGCCTTAAAATAAACTCAGTTTTTATTGCAGAAGCATTTTGTCACACTGAAAATTGTAGAAAAATATAACACGAATATGAAGTGAATTTTAAGGGGAAATAAAAATCCCTGACTACCAAATAATTATTTTTCATAAAAGAACTTGTTCCATAATTACTGGCACCCCTAACAATGCCTAGAAAATAAATGTAATTGCAGTATTTCTGTCATTTCTACAGTAGTTTACAAAGTTGATCAGAGTATCTAGGAACATTTAATTAGTAATTTATCACTTCCTGCTTCTCTGGGGTATAAATATGATGTGACACAGAGGCCATTTCTCTTATCCACTCTTCAACATGAGAAAGACAAAGGAACACAGCATTCAAGTAAGGCAGATGTGTGTCGACCTTCACAAGTCAGGCAACGGGTACAAAAAAATAGCCGCCGGCCTGCACCTGCCCATATCTACTGTGAGAGGAATCATTAAGAAGTTTTAAAAAAAATGGAACAGTAGTAAACAAGCCTGGACGGGGACACAAGTTTATTTTGCCTCCACGCACAGTGAGGAGGATGGTAAGAGAAATAAAAAATTCTCCAAAGCTCACTGTTAAAGAACTGCAACAAATGAGAGCTTCTTGGGGTCATAAAGTCTCCAAAACAACCATCAGACGCTATCTACATGCCAACAAGCTCTTTGGGAGGCATCCAAGGAAAAACCTTTTCTCAGTCACAATCATAAACGCAAACGTTTGGAGTTTGCTAAGCGGTACTGGGGCTTCAACTGGGACCGAGTTCTTTGGTCAGATGAGACCAAGATAGAGCTTTTTGACAACAAACACTCTAAGTGGGTATGGCGGAACACAAAAGATGAGTTTGCAGAAAAGCACCTCATGCCCATTGTGAAGTTTGGGGGAGGATCGGTGATGCTGTGGGGCTGTTTCTCTTCCAGAGGCCCTGGGAACCTTGTTAGGGTGCACGGCATCATGGATGCTTTGAAATACCAGAACATTTTAAAGCAAAATCTGGTGGCCTCTGCCCAAAAGCTGAAGATGGGTCGTCACTGGGTCTTTCAACAAGATAATAACCCAAAACATGTGGCCAAATCTACACAGGAATGGTTCACCACACACAGACATCCTTAATTTACCTTAGTTTACTGGGGGATAATTGATAATCAATGTTAATATTTTGACTCACCTCAAATATGGATAATAATCTGAAACATGCAACTTTACATGGCCACTTGTGCTAACGTTAGCAGAGTTAACAGAAAAAAATGACACTCATGTTTAAGTGTTTATGCTGAATTGTAGTGCGTGCTCACTGCATTGCATGTGTGACAACAAAAATTTATGATTTTGTGAACTTGTGCATGTGAAAATATGAACCAAAACTCTGTGTATACTTGCCCCATAGCCATGAAAAATATATACTTATAAATGGTGGAATGTCTGCTTTTACATAAACTAATGGAAAACATGGGTTTCGGGGAAGGTGTTGACACCCTTGAATAAGGGGCTCCACCATGCATTTGCCAAGTTCTTCAAGGAGCAGTCTCCTCTTGTAGGACTAGATGTCATACACTTAGGATTTGGCATACCACGTTGGCTCTGGGGTCATCCCGATGATGTTTTCACTTTTACTCTTTTCTCAAGTGGGGATGACAACAAGGAACTGAAAGGAGACGATGACTTAACCTCTGTTTTATACACTCATTTTTAAAACAGTCAAATTCCAATGATTGGTCATTATTGACCAGGAACACTTGTATATAAATATATACAAGTTCCGTAAAACACACAAAATTTTATACAAATATTTAACATTGATTTTATGTCTTTAAATGCCATGAAACTAATGAAACTGTTAGTGCTGAACCAGTGTAATGCTAAGCAGCAGCAGGAGGAGGAGGTCCTGTATCAGGTGCATGATGGGAGTCACATTCAGCAGCACTAGATGTCATACATAATTATATTAATTAATGTAACAATAATTATTAATCTATATGTATACTTATATTATCAAACATCAATGTTATGAATCAAAATTATAGCTATCAATCTTTTTAATCTGGAAAAATTATGATAATGCAATAATAATAATAAAGATGTAAATAATATCATTGTAACGATGTGGGCCATGTGAGGGCAAAGCCGCGCTTAAACTGAACGGGCAGATCTGCAGGCTGCTACCACACGAAGTTCTGAACAGGCAAAGGCGCGGCCATTTATACACATGGCTGCCAGGCAACGCCGCCGTCAGGCAATCAGTCTGAATGAGCCACACCTGGCGGCGTGTTATATAAAGGGTCCTGATACCTCCGCACTTTTTGTGATCATTTAGGTAGCACCGGTAAAGGGCCAAAGACAAAGAAAGAAAAAAAGAAAGATAGAAAATAAAAGAAAGACAGACAGACAAAGACTAGCTATCTTGTCTTTGCAGCATGCATACAGTAGAAGAAATTCAAGTCTTTAACAAGTGCAGAATCAGCTTCAATTGATGTGTTTTCTCATCTATGGCCCCACCCACACACCACACACACCCACACATCAGAGGACCCATCAATGATTGCCTAGTGGCGAGGTCTGGTGGACAGAGCCCAAAACAGCAATGTAGATACCCAACCCCCCTCATCCTGTCAATCCACCTGTTTACCCCAGTGAACAAGAGGGTCACCTTTCTATGCCTGAGGCCTAGGGGAAAACTCTGAGCATTTCCTGTGGTTATGCTTATGCCTTCTCGGAGACCCTGAATGGAGTTCTACACAAGGCTCCATTAGAGGATTCCATAGTCCTTCTGGGACTTCATTGCACATGTGGGCATTGACAGAAATAGCTGGAGGGCCATGATTGAGACGAATGGCTCAAGATTTGGTAGAACTTGTAATTGAAATATCACATATTAATTATATATTAATGTGTAATTGTGCCACGTAGACTATAGAAGCTTTAAACTTGTTTGCCGAAGCTTAGAAACACAAGGCTGAGAAGAGAACAGAAACAACCTGATTGTAGTTGTCCCTGAATAAATGATAAGGTATGGACACCTGGTCTGGGTCAGATAAAGAGTTGTGAGTTTGAATGTAGGAACTTAATGTACGGGGCGTTGATTATGTTAGCAGAGAATTGTGTATAAAATAGGACAGCTGAGAGAAAGAGATCACCTTTCTCCATGCTGTAATTGTTTGCTGAATGAGACTGGTCCTTCTGCAGAAGTATAAAATAAAACCTTTGTGACTTTACTCTTACCCAGTGTATGAATTGCTTGTCTATATAATATTTACAGAATTTCCACCACACAGACTAGAGACAGGACGAGAGACTGGACGAGACTGAATGGGTTAGTGGTTAGTTGAATTAGTAGCTACATGGAGTATTGATATACAGAATGATCACTTAACCGGGTTAGTATCTAAGGGAGTTAGTGGCTAACCAGGTTAGTACTGACCTAATAGTAAACCGGAACACAAGAGGCAAGGCACACATGAGGCTATTCCAAACTAGCGGCTAACCTACTAGCAACCAGAACCACTAGCAGTCAATCCCACTAGAGGCTAGCCTACTGGAGGCTAATCGTACTAGGGGCTATCCCTACTAGCAGCCAAGGCCTACTAGCAGCTAACCCTGCTAGCGGCTAAGCACTCATGTAGCTACACACATCTAAACAGACAAGGGAACAGTACATGCAAAGGACTAAACAAGAGGAAGACCAACACTGGAGACACACAGAACAGTACTTACACAGGAGGAGACACAGCCTAACTAAATATTGAACAAGACAGCTCCATGAATCCAACACACAGAATCTAAAGAAAACTAATAAGAGCCCTCTTGAAAACAAAGGTTAAACAATATAATTAAAATATAAAACTGAAAGAACAAACAAAACCAAAAAGGAATTCTCACTTGACTGTGATATATTTACATGTAAACACACTGCAAAATTCCCAGTGTTGATTTAACACCCCAAGTGTTTATATATGACCGAATGGCCACGAATGTACTCTGAAAGTGTTAAATGAACACCCAGAGTGTTGATTTAAGACTAAGGATTTTGCTGTGCACACAAACATAAACACACCAACAAACAATGCTCAACCCAGTTTCCGAGAACAAACTGCTATTTATAGAATCTTTAATGAACCACCTCGGTTCAGGTGAACTCTCTCATCACCTGACCGAGGTGCCTTCTGGGAAACTGAGTCGATCTACAAAAAGGACAGATATGAAAACAGTGTCTCTAGTGGAGGTCCCTTACATAATGTTTTTCCTTCATATATTTACATCTATCACCCTGTTTCATAAATATCTTTTTCCTGCTCTTTAACACTTTTAACACTTGATGCCATGTCAGTGTTCTGATCAGTCAGTAGTTTATTTCAATTATAGAACATCAGCGTTTGAGACAGATGTTTTACTTCAAACAACTGAAATAAATCCATTAAAAGGCCTGCAATTACTTTCTTTGTTTTAAAGACAGACATTTTGTTTTTCATTTAAACCTTAGTGAATGTCTATAAAGTTTAGTTCGTGTTTCCTTGAAGTGCTACGTGTTTTGTTTTTGTTTTACTAGTACAGTATATATGTTTATTTGATTTCCCTGTTTTCCTTATTTATCCTTAAATAAAAAACATCATTCCAAAGAACATCAGGACCTCTGCATTTATGCCTCGCACCCACCTTCGTGACAGATTGCAAGACCGTACCAGAGGCGTAGTAGAGGAGCCTCCCCTAGAGATTTTTTTGGGGGGGGCTATGATGTTTGAAATTTGGGAGACCAACGCGGAGAGCAGCCGGATTACCAAGCGGCGAGGAAGGAGAAGTAGATCTGGCAAGGAGTCGCAGGTAGAGGCGGAGCAGGAGAAGCTGAATGAGCAGCCAAACTGGGATGGCTGGCGATACGGCGCACGTCGTTCAAAAGTGGCGCAGCTCGGGGTGACATGAGTCCCCGCACGGACCGGAAAGCAGAGACCGGGAGGTTCAAATTCGGCGGTGACCAGGGTGAAGGGGCACCACACAGCAAGCATCAGATCAGAGCGGAGTGCGAACGGGACGTGCAGCAAGGAGCAGCATCCCAGCTTGGATGGAGCAGCTTTGGGCGGAGCGCCGAAAGGAATGAGCAGCACATTCGAGACCTGCAGGAGCAGGTAGCCATGTTCCAATTGCTGCTAATGCGGCTAAGCCTCTCAGAAGGCCCAGACGTGCCAGCCAGCTTCACTGGAGGTCCAGACCTGCCAGGTCCTTTCTCCTGTGCCAGCGACGACGACAGCGAGCTTGTGTACATTCCGTTCAGCAAAGACGACAGCGAAGGCAAGTTCTGCAGTGGCGATGATGACGACGAGCTCCTTTTTCCACTGCACAGCTTCGGCGACGACAGCGAGCTCTATATCTTGCCACGTAGCTGCTTCGTCGTGCAAAGCGCCGCTGAAGACGACGAATTTCCTCTGCCTCCGCTGCACATTGCAGAGGAGGAGAACGAGTTGCCGCCGCTGGCAGCGAAGACAGCGAGGACAGCGAAGTTCCTCCGCCGCCGCCAGCATGCAGCGAGGAGGACAGCGAGCTGCCACCGCTGCACAGGTTTATCGTAGACGGCTAGCTACCGCCTCTGCACAGTGCCGAGGAGGTGAACGAGCTGCCGCTGCTGGACAGCGCCGCTGAGGACAGCAAGCTTCCTCCGCCGCCGGCAGCATGCAGCGAGGAGGACAGCGAGCTGCTGCCGCTGCAAAGCACCGCTGAGGACAGCAAGTTTTCTCCGCCGCCGTTGTCACGCACGAGGAGGACAGAGAGCTGCCACCGCTGCACCGTGCCGTGAACAGTGAGTTTCCTCCTCCGCTGCCATTGTCACGCAGTGAGGAGGACTGCTGCTGCTGCACAGCGCCGCCGATGACGGCGATCTTCCTCTGCCTCCGCCACCGATCGGCTTCGTCGAGGACAGCGGGCTTCCGCCACCGCCGCTGTTCTTCTTCGCTGAGGACAGCTAGGTTCTTCCACCGGTGCCATCTCTCAGCGAGGAGGACAGCGAGCTTCTGCCGCCGTTCTATCTCGCGGAGGACAGCGAGCTTCTCACGCCGCCACCGTCTCTCAGCGAAGGAGGACAGCGAGCTTCTGCCACTGCAGCCATTCTACATCGCTGAGGACAGCGAGCTTCTTCCGCCGCCGCCGTCTCTCAGCCAGAAGGACAGCGAGCTTCCTCTGCCTCCGCTTCCTCTGCCTGCGCCGCCCCGCATCAGAAAGGACGGCGAGCTTCCTTGGCCTCCACCGCCCGGCATCAGTGAGGATGGCGAGCTTCTTCTTCCTCCGCCGCCCAGCAACAAAGAGGACAGCGAGCATCCTATGCCTTCACCGCCCTGCATCAGCAAGAATGGCGCACTTCTTCTGCCTCCGCCGCCCTGCGTCAACGAAGACGGCGAGCTTACTCCGTCTCTGCCACCCTGCTTCAACGGGGGCATCGGGCCACCTGGCCCACAGGACAAAGGAGCCAGCCTCTGGGTGAAAGGGGCAGACATTGGACCCAAGGGGAGGGGGATGCCCTGGACCTCCTGTGGTGCCCCAGGAGTTGCTCCTTTAGAGGGGGGGTTATGTCAGGGATAACCCCTAGAGGGCCCCAAAGAGCCCAAAGACTTTTTGTTTGTAGTTTGATTTGTTACTTCATTTCCCAGTTTACACTCGGTCAGGTGACGTGGGCGCTCACCTGAACCGAGTTGGTCATTAGTTTTGTTATAAATAGCTTGTTTTAGTTCTGTTAGGTTGTCTTGCAACTGTTTAATTTACCTTGTAAATGTGGCTCAAGTTTAGTTGTGGTTTCCGTGTCTTGATTCGTGTTTTGGTTTGTTTTCTTATAAAGTATATTTGTTTATTTGATTTCCCTGTTTTCTTTATTAAATAAACATCATTCTCTCTAAAGAACATAGAGACCTCCTCATTTATGCCTCGCAAACACCCTCGGATACGTGACAAAACATTTCTACAATGTGTATAGTATACAGACAATGAACAAACAAGTTCTCCTCCAAAAACATTACCATCCTTGAAACCTTTTCTTTTTGTTGCACTATTAAATTATTTCTCCAATTAAAAGAAAAATAAAACAAAAATTTTATTTAACACAAATAAAGTAAATAAAACACAATGCATTTTTAATTACTGTATAAACCTATTGGCTAACCATGCAAAAACCTGACAATTGTTTGATAAATAAAGAGACCAAAATGTTATATTTTAAGGTCAATATGGAATACGTTCGCAAAATATTTTCTTCAGGGCCACAAAAGTCTGTTTGAGCTTACAGGATAGCTCAAGTTTAACGCATAGATGAGGGCAAAGAACATGGAACATTCATGTGCGACTGATGGAAACTCAATAAGTCACAATCCCGATTCCCTGTGGTGGCTGAAGACAATCCTCTTTCTCCCCGAGTACAAACAGGACCATCGTGCACCTCTAACTTCTGCCTGAGCTTCATCTTTCTGAACAACCTAATAAAGGAAAGGACATGTGTTAGTTGGTCTATTTGACTGATGTACAGTCGTGGCCAAAAGTTTTGAAAATTACACAAATATTAGTTTTCACAAAGTTTTCTGCTAAACTGCTTTTAGATCTTTGTTTCAGTTGTTTCTGTGATGTACTGAAATATAATTACAAACACTTCATAAGCTAAAAGGCTTCCAAGGCTTTTATTGGCAATTACATGACATTTATGCAAATAGTCAGTATTTGCAGTGTTGGCCCTTCTTTTTCAGGACCTCTGCAATTCGACTGGGCTGCTCTCAATCAACTTCTGGGCCAAATCCTGACGGATAGCAACCCATTCTTTCATAATCACTTTTTGGAGTTTGTCAGAATTAGTGGGAGTTTCCAGGCCATGGACCCAAAATTTCAACGTTTTAGTCCCCGAGTCAGTTAGTTATCACTTTTACCTTATGGAACGGTGCTCCATCGTGCTGGAAAATGCATTGTTCTTCTCCAAACTGTTGTTGGATTGTTGGAAGAAGTTGCTGTTGGAGGGTGTTTTGGTACCATTCTTTATTCATAGCTGTGTTTTGGGGTTTCAGATGAGTTTCACAAAATAAAACTAAACACATCAGACAGGACTTGACAGCTTTGTGTTTTCTCCCGTTGCAGAAATCCACATCTCCAGGTCCAGTGTAACAGTGAGCAGGAGAAGCAGCTTGGACTTTAGTCTTCTTCTTCAGTTTCTCCACCACTTCAGCCAGCATGTTGTTTCCGCATAGAACAGGCCTTGGAGTGAAAGTGTGTCTGCACTGAGGATAGCTGTAGACGCCCTCCTGATCCCAGCAGTCATTAATACACACCTTACAGAAGCTGTGACCACAGGGGAGAGTCACCGGATCCACTGAAAACTGATCTACTGAAATACTAGAATCAGCCATTTCCCCTAAACTCACACTGAACTAGAGATAGAGAGAGTCTAAGTTTTGTTTTCTTTGACAAGAATTTCCTGTTCAAAAGCTACAGTCGATGCTGTGTGAAAACGCTATGGGACCATCTCTTTGTTCTCCGGTTGTGAAGCCTGTGCTTCGGTTTATAACCTCTGCCAGGCAGGATGTCACCGAATAAGGTGCACCTGCAGGTTATAAATAGGAGTGAACCGGAACCATCCTCAGACCTTTTTGTCCTCAGGATCGCTTTGTGTTTGCGTGTGTGTGTGCAAGCGATAACGAAAGCAAAAGAAATAACAGCATTAACTCACCGATATGACTTATTTGAATATCGTTGATGCGAAAGCACGCGGTTATATGATGATGCCCCAGATAGAAGAGATGCTTGCGGACTATCTCTCTCCTGGGACATCATCCTCCCTGAAAAAGCCAATTCTCCCCTCCAAGCCGTGTAGATTGACATCTGCTTTGGTGGGTAGGGCTTTTCAGGCAGCAGGTCAGGGGTCTGCTGAAGGACCTGAGCATCGGCGGGGTTATTGATGAGAGGGCATTTGCAGAGCTGCGCCGAGCCACAGACCTGTCTCTACATGCAACCAAGCAGATGACATGTGCTGTTGGCCGTTCTATGGCTGCCATGGTATCCACGGAGAGGCATCTGTGGCTGAACCTCACGGGCATCAAGGATAGGGATCGTGCTGTCCTCCTTGATGCCCCCGTCTTGCCTTCCGGCCTCTTTGGCGACGCTGTTATTTCCGTCGCCACTAGGTTTCAGGAGGCGAAGCTATATGAACAGGCCTTTGGGAGGTTTCTTCCCCAGCGTGCTCAAGAGTCGGGATCGTCGGCCACCCGGTCCCATCCAGGTCTGGCCCCTAATAGGCGTGAGGTGCAGAAGGAGAGCGTGACCAGCCGCGCACCCCCTTGTAAAGACTGGGGTGGGGCTCGCCGCTCTTCTCAATCTGCCTCAAAGAGACCGGACCTGAGGAATCTGCCTCAAAGAGACCTCTTCAAAGAGGAAGTCTTGAGGCTCGTGTGCCTGGGGCCATGGGGGTGTCTCCCCCCAGGGAGGGGCGCCTAGATTTCCTTCACAAAACAGGGGCTCCTCCCTGGCACTCTCAGGAGGCCGGTGTTCAATCCCCGCCACCACTGGTGTTTCGGGGAGCGCCGGTCTCCAATGAAATGTTGCGTGTTCGGTCATCTCCTGCCACACTTCAGGATACCGAACACCTAACACCCCCCCCCCCCCCAAGTGACCCAAGTGTCAAAGCTCGTGTCCCTTTCGGAGAAGCTGGCAGCATGGAAACTACTGCCAGGCGTACGTCCTCGGGTACAAAGGACTGTAGCCACAGGCTACAGGATTCAGGTTGCACATCGTCCTCTGCGTTTTAATGGCGTGGTCTCCACTTCTGTGAAACCGGACTGAGCACATCTGCTGGCCCAGGAGTTACAGACTCTGCTGGGCAAAGGGGCCATAGAACATGTTCCCCTCCCAGACAGAGAGTCGGGCTACTACAGTTTGTACTTTTTAGTGCCCAAGAGAGATGGGAGTTGCGTCCGATTTTGGATCTTCGCGGCTTGAACCGCTATCTCAGGAAATTCAGATTCAAAATGCTGACTGTCAAAATGATTGTTTCTTAAATCCAGCCAGAGGATTGGTTTGTGACAATCGATGTCAAGGACGCATATTTCCATATAGAAATATTGCCACAGCACAGTAAGTTCCTGAGGTTCACTTTCGGGGGCGAAGCTTACCAGTATCGGGTCCTTCCATTTGGCCTAGCTCTGTCACCCCACACATATACAAAATGCATGGATGCGGCCCTGGCTCTTTTACGACTCCAGGGCATCTGTATTTTGAATTACATAGACGACTGGCTGATTTTGGCTCAGTCTCAGCAGCTAGCGCTTCGACATCGAAATGTCGTCCTAGTCCATTCTTTAGGATTGAGACTCAACGCCACGAAGAGCGTTCTCTTTTCTGTTCAGAGGACAACATATTTAGGTGTCACATGGGATTCGGTCACAATGCGGGCACAGCTGTCTCCTGCTCATGTCGAATCCATTCTCAACACCCTGAAGGAAATCAAGCTAGGCCAGAAGGTGACTGTTTATCACTTTCAGAGATCTCTAGGCCTCATGGCAGCTGCGTCCATGGTGATACCTTTGGGCCTTCTGCACATGAGAGCATTTCAGCTGTGGCTAAGAGCCAAGGGGTTTAATTCAAAGGCCCAATCCCCAGAGACTAATAAGGGTTACGCGCAGGGGGCTTCGTACCCTTTCTATGTGGTTCAGACCCCGGTTTCTGACTTTGGGTCCCACTTTAGGTCCGTCTTGTCGTCGCAAGATGCTAACGACAGATGCTTCCCTCATGTGCTGGGGTGCGGTTTTGGATGGCCGTCCTGCATAAGGGAGCTGGAGAGGTCATCTTCTCTCATGGCACATTAATTGCCTCGAAATGATGGCTCCGTTTCTGACCCTGAAACACTTCCTCCAGCAGTTGAGAGGCTACCATGTCCTAGTGCAGGTGGACAACACTGTGGTAGTCTCGTACATAAATCGCCAGGGTGGACTGCGCTCGTGCCGCTTGAACAAGCTAGAGCACCAGGTTTTGCTTTGGGCACAGGACAAGTTCCTGTCCCTTAGGGCGATTTACATTCCGGGGCATATAAATGTAGGAGCGGATTTGCTATCCAGACAAGTTGTGAAACATGGGGAGTGGAAACTCCATCCCGAAGTAGTCAGTCAAATCTGGGAAAGACTTTATGTAACAGAGGTGGACCTCTTTGCCTCACAAGAGGCAGCACAATGACCCCTTTAGTACTCTCTGACTCCTCCAGCTCACCTGGGTCTGGACGCGATGGCCCACACATGGCCCAGATTATGCCTTATGCGTTTCCACCCATAGTTCTGCTCCCAGGAGTCCTGGTGAGGGTCCGTCAACAGGGTTTGCGCCTCTTATTGATAGCGCCCCATTGGCCGACCAGAGTGTGGTTCTCGGATTTAATATCCCTCCTTGATGGCTCACCCTGTGTGATTCCAGTGAGGAGGGATCTTCTGTCTCAGACGCAGGGGACAATAGTTCATCCCTGGCCCGAGCTCTGAAACCTTCACGTTTGGCCCCTGAAGGGGACCAGCTAAGACATGCTGGTCTTCCAGCCAGCGTAATTGAAACCATTTTAAGTGCCAGGGCTCCCTCCACCAGAAAAACGTATGCCCTCAAATGGAGTGTATTTGAAAATTGGTGTATGGCAAGACATGTAGACCCAGTTCACTGCCAGATTGTTTCAGTACTGGAGTTTCTGCAAGAAAAGTTGTCCTCGGGCTTATGCCCTAGTACTCTCAGAATGTACGTAGCCGCTATTTCGGCTTGTCATGCTCTGACCAATGGGGTTTTTGTGGGGAGGCACCATTTAGTTTCCCATTTTATTCGTGGAGCTAAATGGTTGAGGCCGCCCACTAGAGCGACGGTCCCTTCATGGGACTTAGCTATCGTACTCAAACGCCTGACTGACACCCCTTTCGAACCACTAGAGTCAGCAACTGTCAGGCTTCTGTCTCTTAAGATGGTTTTTCTTATGGCTATTACTTCTTTGAAGAAGATTGGGGATCTGCAAGCTCTGCCAGTCTCCCCATCCTGCCTAGACTTTGCCCCTGGGCTAGTCAAAGCTATTCTGCATCCTCACCCGAACTATCTTCCCAAGGTTCCATTCTCCACCATGCACCCAGTCATTCTCGAAGCCTTCTGTCCTCCGCCTTTCACATCTCCGAAGCAGGAAAGACTTCACTTACTGTGTCCAGTACATGCTCTTTGGATTTACGTCCACCACACTAGCCAGTGGCATAAGTCAGAGCAGCTCTTTATTTGGCATGGGGGTCGCAACCAGGGGGCGGCCACCACTAGACAGACTCTGTCACACTGGGTGAGAGATGCTATTGCCCTAGCCTATGAGGCGCGTAGTCACATTTCGCCTCTGGGAATCAGGGCTCATTCAACCAGAGGGATTGCATCATCAATTGCTCTGGCAAGAGGCGTCCCCCTGCATCAGGTGTGTGTTGCGGCAGGCTGGTCCTCTCCACACACATTTGTTAGATTTTATAGTCTGGATGTCAATGCTACTCCGGGCTCGCGGATCCTTGAGTCAGCATCCCAGAGCTAGGTCTGAGACCTCCTTGGCTATTGTGCGCACAAGCTCCACAACCTGGGGGTCCAGACACTTGCAGTGCGGCAGCATTGGTATTTATTCTCGTTCCCATAGCGTTTTCACACAGCATCGAGTGTAGCTTTTGAAAGGGAACGTCTCGGGTTACTTAGCTGTGACCCTGTTCCCTCATAAAGCAGGAATGAGATGCTGCATTTCAATGCCGCACTGCTGGCGTGCCTGGACGTCCTTCAGACAAAATTGACCTGAGGATGTTTCCGGTTCACCTCTATTTATAACCTGCAGGTGCACCTTATTCGGTGACATCATGCTTGGCAGAGGTTATAAACCGAAGTATTCAGTGGTTTTGACATGCACAGGCTTCACAACTGGAGAACAAACAGATGTTCTCATAGCATTTTCACGCAGCATCTCGTTCCCGCTTTATCAGGGAACAGGGTTACAACTAAGTAACCCAAGATGATTCTCTCCCTCTCTGTGTGTGTGTGTGTGTGTGTGTGTGTGTGTGTGTAAGAGAGAGTGTGAGAGGAGGAGCTAAAAGAGAGGGAGGTTATGAATACACCTCTGTCAACCGTTTCATCTCCCTTTAGTCCATGGATATGTGGAGATATTAATTATTCCTATCTACAAACACTTGTAGTAATCATTTGACCTTGTTAATAAATACTTTTTAAACAGTTTATTTATTTATATTTATTCATTAATTTTAAATATGTTTTATTTGAAACTTTTCTATTTTTTTACTATTTTCTGAGTGGATGCTTCTATGATGTGTTTAGTGAAATCCGTAAATGACTGTATAACCGTCACTTATTTCACATTCACATAATATTAACATTAGTAAAAACACCGAAACATTATTTATAGAGTTAAGAATTTAAATGGTAATTAATAATTGTATTGGTATTATAACTATACAGTCCAATGCAAAAGTTTAGGCACCCTTGATAAATAACAGATTTTGGTGATTTTTTTTAATTATTATTAAAAAGATGTTAACACAGTCTCTCTTGGAAATTTAAAAAATGCATATTTTCAGCAAACATTGGTGCATAGTTACATCTTATGCCATAAATTGAAAAAAAAATATATATATATTATTATGGCGTTCTGCAAAAGTTAGGGCACCCTAAGAGTTTCAGAGTCTCAGATTCTTTTTACAAAGTTTCAGACCATAATCAGCTTGTTAGATCTGATGCATGGCAACAGCTGTCATTAATAAATCCCAAATTCAAAGCTTTACAAATACTTTGACTCTTCAAACCTTGTGCACACACTTGCGGACACTCAACAACCATGCGTTCCTCTAAGCAGCTGTGTAAGATTCTGAAAATGAAAGTTATTGATGCTTACAATGCAGGAGAAGGCTACCTCACAGATTGCAGTTTCCACAGTGAGAAATGTCATTAAGTGATGGCAGTTCAGGGGAACTGTGGAGTCAAGATGAGATCTGAAAGATCAAGAAAACTTTGGGAGAGACCTGCTCGTATGCTGGTCAGAAAGACAAACCAAAACCCCCATTTGAATGCAAAAAACCTGCAGGAAGATTTAGCAGACTCAGGAGTGGTGGTGCAGCGTTCCACAAGACCTTCATGGAAGAGTCAGCAGAAGAAAACCTTACCTGCATCATACACTGTAAATTCCAATAGCTTTGCTGACTCATATATAAATAGTAAACTTAACTAAAAAAAATTTAACTATACTTCTTACAAAGGTTTGTTGAGTTACACTTAATTGCAGGGTGACTAAAACAATTTACTTAATAGTTTTAGTGATGTTTACTTGCAACACATAGTTGTAAGTTGATCATATTGCTACCTATTATTATTTCTAAGTATTTAAGAGTAGTGTTGGTGATTGGTTATTTTGTGTTCTGTTGTTGAGAAACACTTTAGTTGTGGGTTAAGAATCACTTCCCTGCATAGTTCCTGCACCATCAAGCAGCATTATGATAATTACACTTGTTTTAAATGAAACTTTAAAGGGCTAGTTCACCCCAAAATAAAAATTCAGTCATTAATTACTCTGTCTCGTGTTGTTCCAAACCTTTGGAACACAATGTAAGGTATTTTTGTGATGAAATCGGAAAACTTTCTGACCCTCACATAGACCAGCGAAGGTACTACCATGCTCAAGCCCAGAAAAGTATGTAAATAAAATTATGTCTTTTCTACCTTTCTGAGCCTTGAACTGGTGCTAGTTGCCAAGGCTGCATATCGAGGGGCAGAAAGCTCTCAAATTTCATTTTTGTTATTTCTTCATCTGTGTTCTGAAGATGAACAAAGGTCTTACAAGTATGGAATGACAAGGCTTGGTAACTGATGACAAAATTTAGGTTGTTAAGAGAATTAATCTTTTAACAAACTGATTGATACTGTAACTTTAGAATGCTACGTGAACTTCATTTGTTTTCAATTTTTCTACCTTTAGAAACTAGATGTTTCAGCAATGCACACATTGGTGCTCCGAAGCCTGTCCGTCTTGCTTGGTGATAATGCCAGTAACTTGTACAACACCTGCTTCGTAAGTTCTCGGTTAGATTTTAAAGAGTTATTTCACCCGAAAAATAACAATTATCATCAATTTCACATATGTGCTCCATTGAAAATGGATTTAACAAAAAAAAAATCATTAAACAATGTGAGTCCAATATACTCTCTGATTTCTGTGTCAACCTAAACCGAGGACTCGTTATTATTATATATTCTTTGGAAGTATTAAAATCATATTCGCAGCCATTCAATATGCAAAATGTGATGTGTACAATGTGATATGCATGAGAAGTTTATCATGCAATGTAAGCACTATACCTTGAATCTTTGAGTTGAGATAAAAATAAATTAAGATAAAGAAAGAAAAACAATGCATGTAAATACCTAATGAGGAATGGCTAAACGGCAGTTTAATTGTTAACTTTATCTTGTTCAATTGTTAACTTTAATTGTCAATCATCAAACAAACGTTTCCCTGTTGTAATATTGTTATTGTTTAGTTTTCTTATAGGCATCTGATACTGATGAGGCCTGGGCACAAATATCTGTTGGAGTTTTGACTGTCACTGTCCTATCTTACCAAATCAACTGTACCTTGACCCAGTTTCTACCTTCCATCATTGTTGAGGTAGGTATTGTCAGTGACAATCTGAAGAATCTACCACAGGCAATTTGCCCCTTGTTTGGCCTGTCATATGCTTTGAATTTGGATTACCCCAAAAACATGAAAAACACTTTCAGAATTAATGCTTGGGTTGGGACAGAACAAACTCCCACCAAAACTGCAGTCACTTAAGAATCTCCTGTTAAGTTAAAACATTAACAAATGTGTAAGAATGGTAATGCTTTGTGTTAGATTTCCAGATTGACGGTGGATATTGATTGAAGTGTTAAATCTGTTGGTTTAATCTTAATTGGTTTAAGGTGTTACAGTCAGATCTCACTCACTCACTCATCATCTATACCGCTTAATCCTGTATTCAGGGTCACGGGGGCCTGGAACCTATCCCAGGCCTATCCTTCGGGCACATGGCAGGGTACATCCTGGACAGGGTGCCAATCCATCACAGGGCACAGACACACACACATACACTCACTCATTCACACACTATGGACAATTTGGGAACGCCAATTAGCCTAACCTACATGTCTTTGGACTGTGGGAGGAAACCGGAGTACCCGGAGGAAACCCACCAAGCACGGACAGTCAGATCTGATCTTTTTTTTTTTTTTTTTTTCAGAAAATGTATTTTATGTAGAATTTTAAATACATTTATTTTACCATCGAATGGTTTGTATTTTATTTTAAAAGTGTTAAAAACTGTAAAACCTTAAGTAAATATTCGAGGTAAGTTTGCATTGAGGTATAAAATAATGTGGACCATCCCTGTGCCTGTCAGTTCTTAAGAAGAAAAAAATACAATAAATTTACCCCTGAACTGTCACTGTATTTGTCAAGGTGTAAGTGTATTCCTTGTGAAATTGCGAACCTCTTCTCAGTGTTTTATGATAGACAATTGATGCACTTAAGTTATTGGAGTGATGCTTACTTGTTTTTTTTTTTTTTTTAAGGCAATCAGTTTGCATGATTTTAACAAGTAAACTGGGTCACTTCTAAAGTAAATTCAACTTAAAAATTTCAAGTTGAATGCAGAAAATGTCAAGTTAGCTCATCTTGCATAACTCAGTTGTTTGGAATATATACAAGTTGTATTTCACTTGAAATTCAATAGTTGTTGAAAATAGCAATTCTAAGTAACCCGTACTCAAAATGAGTACATCTAAAGTAAACAATCAAGTATATGCTAAAATTTAGTTTTAGGGTACTGGAACTCTCTTGTAAGTATACAATACTAGATAGACATTTGTTAATACGACAAACTATTCCCATTTAACTTTACTGTTTTTTTTTTAAGGCAATCAGTTTGCATGCTTTTTTTTAAGTAAGGTTACTAATTGAATTTTTTCAGTGCAGTCATATGTGCGCTTATGGTCTTTCTGAGCTTTTGCATTGTGCTGTTTAACAATAGGGAGAACCTTATTAATATTGTGTTAAAGTTCTTTAATGTATTCAGTAGTTGTGTGGTGCACTCAGACAGCAATGCTGCATATCTTTGGCCCTGAAGTTAAATAATTTTACACCTGTATGCTAACAACTAAAAATAAAAGAAACATGTCAATGAACAGTGTATCATTTAACCTGGACATTTCCCTTCCATTCCACAAGAGGATGCCACATTTTGAATCACTTCATTTCCTCCACTCATTTCCTGTTCTTATAAAATGCACATGGACCATTCAGTAATTGTGACCTCTTCCAGTATGATCGTAAAGCTCCTTGGTTCTGAATCCTGTTCATTTCTGGACAGATTTCTTTCTTCTTCCTTTATTTAGCTTAATTCAAGTGTGTTAATGTTAAAATTATATGTGTCAGTTTGGGTTTCCACCTGGTTCTCCAGGGTTTCCCTACTTCTTAAAGACACGTATAAAGCCTGATTGAGGTGACTCATTACAGCTTTCATGTAAACTTTTTATCTCAAACATATTAACCTACCATCTTTGTTTCTATCTAATCTGTTAATTAAGTTATTTTCTTTATTTCATATAATAATGTGTCATCATGGATGAATAAAGAATCCTTTCTATATGTTGTAATTACATAATAATGATACATATTGTGAGGAAAAAACATCATGAGACTTTTCCAAGAAAAAAAAAACATCTGTGATGAAGGGGTGTGATGTGGCGCAACAGAAAGTGGATTAGTTTCCACTAACAGTACATCAAGTGTTCTGGGTCTCATTAAGGAAACTGATATTAAATGAAATGGAGGAAATTTCACGTGAGGAAATGATTCACTATGTATGTCTTTTATTATCAGCAAACAATTAAAAATGCAGGCTCCAAAAATAACCTTACTGAGGATCAGAAAAAGCATGAGCCAAACACTTTTACCATCTAAAAATCATGTTATGACCAGACAACAATAAAATACAGTGAAGTAGAAACAACAGTTATCGTAGTTTAATCATTTATTCAGTCATTCAAAAATGAATGCTGTGCTGATCTTTTACAACAGTAAGACATCAACTAAATTACTAATTTAATAGACAGGACATTGGTTCCTTTGTTTAAATGTTGTGCCAGCTCAGCACTGAACGACTTAATGCGTTTCTTTGCTCCTAGTCTTTTTCTAAAAAAAAAAAAAAAATTGTCCAGGAAATCCAGGAATTTCGTGGTATTAATTAATCAGCATCTAGGTAGGATAATGTTTAGAGCTTTTATATTTAAGCATGAGTTTTTAATGTAACATATCCTAAATGGTTTAATTTCCGCACAACAGTGTTAAAGAAAACTTAAAGAAACCTTAAACACATGAAGTAAAAATTATGTGCTAGTGAGAGAGATGACTGGGAAACAATGTGGGAACAAATCATTTTAGAATTTGTTTTGGATCACACAATCTCACAACAGAGTTGAAACTATAGTGAAGCCAGAACCCAGCGTACAGAGGCTGAGTGAATGTGGTGTGGACTCTGTGGAGGAGCTTCATGGTGTCAGAGACGCTGTAGAAGGACAGAGTTCCTGCACTGTGATCCACATACACTCCTATTCTGGAGGATGATGGAGCTCTGAGATCAGTCCTAATGCTGTTGTGATAGAAAGAGAGAGAAGTAGAAGAACACTGCAGACTCCAGGACTGATTGTTGCGTCCAAACCCACACTTCTTACCCCGTCCTTTCCTGCTGATGTCTTTATATGAGACTGACATGGACACACACTCACCGCTCCACTCCACCTCCCAGTAACAGCGTCCACACACACTCTCCTTACACAACACCTGAGAGCAGACATCAAATCTCTCTGGATGATCAGAGTCCTGCTGCTCTCTCTCACTGTATCTCACCGCTCTGTTCTTCTCAAACAGAATGAGGTTACGATGTGCCGTGTTACGATCCAGAGTCATATAACAGAAATCTAAAATGAAAAAGAAAAACAAATTGAACAATGTGAAAATTAGATAGAAATAAAGTGACCATAGAGTTAAGATTCAATTAAGATTCAATTAATTGTCTTGTGTACCTTATAGCACAATAACATTAGTTTTTGCATATCCCAGTTAGGAAGTCGGGGTCACAGCCCAGGGTCAACCAAGATACAGCACCCCTGGAGCTGATAGATTTAAGAGCCTTGCAACTTGCCAAGGCTGGGCCCTGAACCCCTAAACATCTGATCAGTAACTCAGTTACCCACAGCTTTAACCGTTTGAGCCACCACTGTCCCCCAGTTAGGTAATTTATTCATAGGTGCATTCCTTAAAAATACACATTATTTTATTTCATTTAAATACCATTTTAATTTAACTGAAATAAAATAAATAATACTTATAAACAAAAAGCAATCAGTGTGTGTTTGTACATTTCAGAAACTCTTCTCTGCTCTGTGGCTCTGGTGGTAAAAAGATCTGAACTGCTGCAGCTGTGGAGAGAAAAATAGAAATGAAGACAAAAAGCATCATCAGGTTGTAAAAGATGGAAACAGTTTAAAGTGATACAGTCAGTTTATTCATTTTAAATCAGTATTTTAGTTAAAACTGTCTGCAGGAAGGTCAGCAGGAGCATTGCTAAGAAATAAGACTTGACAGAGCGAGTAAAGACGTCCATCATTGTGTTTCTCCAGCAGGAACAGCTCCTCTTACCATGTGGAGGGATTTTGTTGAATTCCTCCTCACAGAAATCCTCGAGTCTCTTCTTCAGATCTGAGAGAGAATTCCTCACTCCATCAAATGAGAGATGTTGATGGACACTGATGCTGGAGGTCTGAACATCTGGTCTGTCAATTATAGGAGAGTGACGTCCAGAAGCTAAAGCCTACAGAAAGCAGGTTTAATGGAAAACACGTGTGACGTCAGGCGGGGCATTTATTGTTTACTTACTAAAAAGAGTGTGTGAGGAACAGCTGTGTGTGTAGATCAGACAGTGAGTGTTACCTGGAGGACCTGGATGTGATCGTGTGTGTGTGAAAGCTGCTCCAGCTCAGTGAGTCTCCTCTGAAGATCAACAATCTCCTGCTCCAGTTGCTCCAGGAGTCGTTCAGCTCGACTCAGTTCAGCCTCCTCCTGAGCTCTGATCAGCTCCGTCACCTCCGAGCGCTTTTTCTCCATGGAGCTCATCAGCTCAGTAAAGATCCTCTCACTGTCCTCCACTGCTGTCTGTGCACGCAGCTG
Organism: Clarias macrocephalus; assembly: GCA_011419295.1. NCBI lineage: Eukaryota > Metazoa > Chordata > Actinopteri > Siluriformes > Clariidae > Clarias > Clarias macrocephalus. Next base: position 111,338 of record JAAGKR010001196.1, read on the forward strand.
TTACACACACACACACACACACACACACACACACACACACACACACACACACACACACACACACACACACACAGGATGTAAAGCTCATCTATCATTCCCTCTCTTACTGCGGCTCTAAATGTCTCCATGTTGTCCATGTTGTGTGTGTTTCTAGGAGCAGCTCTGTCTCTGCTCACTGCTCACCTTTATAGTGTTCACAGCCTGTTTCAGCTCCTGCACCTTCTTCTGCTTCTCCTGGATTCTCTGCTGGGATTTCAGCTGCTTCTCCTTTAACTCACTCTGAGGATGAAATAATTATTTGTTGTACACAATAATAATAATTAATTTTTGACACAATTAGTTACATTTTAATGCCAGAAAGAGAGAGAAGAAGAAGAATACTGCAGGCTCCAGGTATGATTGGTGAATTTGTGTTTGTTTTAGCTGTGACTTCAGTGTTGTATTGTTGGTGTGTACTGTGTGTAAATTTTCAATTTCCAATCAATCAAAAAAATGCATATGGCTAATGCATTTCATAAAGTTTTCATCAAACTAAAGAGTCCAGACATAAAAAAAATATATATTTCATGACTGCATGTGTAATATATACAAGGTAAGACTGGTTAACAGAACAAGTCATGATATCCTGCTGAAGTTCAGTTCAGCATAATACAGAATTTGTTTTTCTTTTTTTATGTGCTGCTAACGAAGACAATGTTAGGGATGACCCCTAGAGGGTGCCTTGCACCCAGTACTTCGGTTTGGCTGGGATTTCAATTCCCAGAATGCACCTCAGCCAGGTGCTGACTGCACTCACCTGTGCTGAGGTGGCTAATTATTTTTTCTTATGAATAGGCATTTCATTAGTCGAATGCGATCTTGCGTCTGTTGTTATACTGTTGATTTATGCTGTTCTGTGTTAAACATGGTGTGTATGATTCTGCTCATGGTTTCATGTTTGTACTGGTTTTTGTTTCTGTCTAGTTTTCCTTTTGTTGCTTTGTTTTCTTTTCATGTTTATTTAACATTTAAAGTCTTAATCTCTGCACCTCTGCCCATCATCCTACAAATGTGACAGACAATAAAAATAACTGGGGTATTGTCATACATGTAATGCTTCTCCTTTAACGCAATCTGAGAATAAAATAGTTAATACTCTGTTAAATAAAGCACATGAACATTAGAAACAACAATTAGTTTTGTGTAAAATACTGGCTAATTAATTAGAAGTAGAAGTTTAAGGGGATGAGCCAAGTGGCTGATTTTTCTAATCTGATTAACACTGAGTCATTTAATACATCTTTTATGAAATTTATAAAAAATTTGGTTTTAGGACAAATTTAAATTATTTGAGTGAATGCGGCCATTAATGTTGCATTTTAATTCCTACAACTGACTGAAACAACAGTGTAGGAGTAAATCAAAAATTAAATTAGGGAAAAGATTTCCTACCTGTTTTTCAGCTCTTTCTGTTGCAACGGCTACAGCGTCGTGGCCTTTATGTTTATCCAACATGCACAAGGAGCAAATACAGCTTTGATCAGTACGGCAGTAGATCTCAATCAGCTTGTTATGTTCAGTGCAGATCTTCTCTTGTAGTTTTGCTGAAGCTTCAATTAATGTGTGTTGTTTCCAGGAAGTAACTTCATAGTGAGGTTTCAGATGAGGTTCGCAAAAGGAGGCCAGACACATCAGACAGGACTTGACGGCTTTGTGTTTTCTCCCGGTGCAGAAATCACACTCCACATCTCCAGCTCCAGCGTAACAGTGAGCAGGAGAAGCAGCTTGGACTTCAGTCTTCTTCAGTTTCTCCACCACTTCAGCCAGCATGTTGTTTCTGCGCAGAACAGGCCTTGGAGTGAAAGTGTCTCTGCACTGAGGACAGCTGTAGACGCCCTTCTGATCCTCCTGATCCCAGTGACCATTAATACACACCTTACAGAAACTGTGACCACAGGGGAGAGCCACCGGATCCTTCAGGAGATCCAGACACACTGGACAGATGAACTGATCCTGATCTACTGCAATACTGGCCTCTGCCATTTTCCTGCATTCACACACCGAGGCAATGTGCAGGTGAGTGAGAGAGAGATATCAGTTTAGTTTTCTCTGAAATGATGAGTGACTTCCTGGTGTGTGAGAGGGAGGAGGAGCACAAATTCAAAGAAGCTATGGACACTCCTTGTGTGCCCGATCACCAAATCTTCTTTAAATGATATTGTGGCTTTCAGAAAATATCTATAAAGGAAGATGTCATGGACTTTCACATTATCTTTGTACAATATGCATTAGAAATCTAAGAGTTTTGAGACTCTTAAGAATGTGACTTAAAATTAATTAGAGTTCATTCAATTTTAGTAAATGTTTCAAAGCATGATTAGCAAAGTACAAAGATTCATTATTATAGTTTTATAATGGCAGATTTTAAAGATAGCATTTATATACATATTAGAAAAATATCAGTAAAATTAATTAAAAACACATGGAAAGTAATTTTGTTCACTGACTCACTCATTCACTCATTGTCTTTATTCTGTATACATGTTTGCAGGGGGCCTGGAGCCTATCCCTGGAGACTTAGGGCACAAGGTGGGGTACACCCTGTCCAGGGTGCCAATCCATCGCAAGGCACACACTACATTAGCCTAATCTGCAGGTCTTTGGAGTGTGGAAGGACACCAGAGTACTCAAAGCTCCAAGCATGGGGAGAACATGCAAACTCTATGCACACAGAGACAGGAATCAAACCTGGTCAGAAATCGAACCCGGACCCTGGAGGTGCAAGGTGACAGTGCTAACCACTACACCACCATGCCATCTGAGTAATTTTGCTGAAATATTTAAATTATTCATATAATCACTTGTAATTGTTTGAATTATTTCATTTTATTCATAATAATGTGTCCAGTTATCTGTAATTTTGTAAAAAATATTGCCCAGAGGACTAGATAATGAAGAATGACTAGACATTTAGAGCCAGGGTTCAACAGAATGTGATTTTATTTTATTGTTTATTGTGTGCACAGAAGCACCCTGGGTAATGTAAACTATTTGTGAGTTGGAAAGCAACCATATTCATAATAGTTTTATGCTGAGGTGTCTTTACCTAATTCCAAGACCAAGGAAAATAAATGTATTGATCTTTTGCTAATTATTGATCACTGGCCAGTTATTCTGGATCTCACAGCCTCACAGTTGGTCCAGATTTACATTCACTACCCTTGTAGAATCCAAACTCCAGTGGACATACACTGAATGAATGTGTCATGGAGTCTGTGGATGAGCTTCCTCATGTCAGAGATGCTGTGGAATGACAGAGTTCCTGCACTGTAATCCACATACACATTCCTGCACACAGGAATCAGAGATCACAAACAAATGAAAAGAACTGTGGCTGGTATAAGGGAGAGGAGAGATGAGAGGAGAGAAGCAACATTATTGTGTATGCAGGATGATGTTCAATATCTTTAATAGAATTTCTGCTATCCATTGGCTTACTGGAATCACTGCATGATTGCAAGAGGTCATTGTTACATTACAGTTACTAAAGAACAGTCACTAAACTTGACTATCTGAGTGAGGCATGCTCATTGAAATGGGAGAAGATCCCACAGCAAGAGAGAGAGAGAGAATAACCATTGGCTAAGTTGTGACACTTGGCAGAACAAATGCATACATACTACTCTTATTGCAAGACGTTGCTCATTTATCAAGATAAAATTTATTACAAAACACTTTCAGACTAACTTACTTGCAATCCAAGGTTTTACTGTATTCAATAAATTGTCAAAATGCAACAGCATTTGCCTATCAATAGTAATGCATTCACTGTGCTTATTTACAGTAATTAGTAAAATATAAATCAGATACATCTTTAATGTGATTGTGGTCGACTGGGTAAGTTCCCGGCAACTATGTTTAGCCATTTGGCTTGTGTTAACACTACTACCCATTTCTTTTCTTTTTTTTTCTTTTTTGTCTTTTAGGAAATGTATTTTGATGTGGTAACATTGTTAGAATGACAGAAAGCTAAAATAACACATGTTGGTGTGGGTTACCTCCTGGTTCTCCAGGGTTCTTCTTCTTTTCAAAGGCATGTTCAAAGACTGATTGAAGTGACTCATTAGGGCTTTTATATAATATCCCTTATCTCAAACATATTAATCTAACAACGTAATTTCATCTAATCCTTTAATGAGTAAGAAATCTTCATTTACTCATAATAATGTGTTATTGAAGATGCATCATGTAAGGAATAAAACAGGATGAGGCTTTTCCAAGAAAATAATCTGTGTTGAGGTGGTTTGATGTGGCCCAACACAAAGTGGATTAGTTTCTACGGACAACAGATCATGTGTTTTAAAAAGATTCATATTGAATAAAATGCAGATTATGTGAACAATTTAGTCACTGTTGTGCCTGTTAGTCACAGTGACTTTTATTAGCAGTAAACAGTTCAAAATATGACTTGTGAATTTGAGAAATTACAAACCAAACACTTTTACCATCAAAGATTTATGTTGGACAAAACACCAATAAAATACTCTGCTGGAAGGTCAGCAGGAGCATTGCTAAGAAATAACACTTCGGAGTAAGTAAAGATGTCCATCATTGCTTTTCTTCAGCAGTAACAGCTCCTCTTACCTTGTTATGTGTGTTTCTGAGAGCAGCTCTGTCTCTGTTCACGTCTCCCCTTTTTAGCATTTACTGACTGTTTCAGCTCCTCACCTTCCTCTGCTTCTCCTGGATTCTTTGCTGAAATTTCATCTGCCCCTCCTTTTTATTTATTGTTGTTTTTAATTTACTCTGATATATAACAACAGTGAGCGGCACGGTGGTGTAGTGGTTAGCACTGTCGCCTTGCACCGCCAGGGTCTGGGTTCGATCCCCGGCCAAGCTCTATTCCCGTCTCTGTTTGCATGTTCTCCCCGTGCTTGGTGGGTTTCCTCCGGGTACTCCGGTTTCCTCCCACAGTCCAAAGACATGTAGGTTAGGCTAATTGGCGTTCCCAAATTGCCTGTAGTGTGTGAATGAGTGAGTGTGTGTGTCTGTGCCCTGCGATAGATTGGCACCCTGTCCAGGGTGTATCCTGCCATGTGCCCTAAGTCTCCTGGGATAGGCTCCAGGCCCCCCGTGACCCTGAATACAGGATTAAGCGTTATAGATGATGAGTGAGTGAGTGAGATATAACAACAGTTAGTTATAGAGCAGAAACTTATTCTAAAATGCAAAGGATGAGTCACCCGTTTATTCTTTCTAAAATCTGTTAAGTATTCACAAAAAACTAATATGGTGTGTGTGTGTGTGTGTGTGTGTGTGTGTGTGTGTGTGTGTGTGTGTGTGTGTGTGTGTGTGTGTGTGTGTGTGTGTGAAAGACTTTACAGAAGGTACACTACAAAGGATAGCCACTGGATCTTTCACGAAATCTAGACACACTGGACAGATGAACTGGTACTGATCTACTGAAAAATTGCCTCAGCCGTTTTCTTGTAAGAAAGAGGGAGAGAGAGACATGAACTCTGAATTTAAACTATGAGCCTAAGAACCTATGGAAGAAGCAATGGAGGTTGTGCTCTCCATGCTTTCCCTCTGGGAAGGAAAAACAAAGCAACATCCTAAATGTAGCCCACTGTGTTACATGCCCCCAAAGAAAAGATGCTCTGCAGTACATGTCCAGCACATGCTATATCCAAACTAATAACAAATGTTTGTTGGCAGAACTGCACCTCTGTAGACGATCCCCAGACCGCCGATCTGGTGGAACAGTTTAATCAGACACTTAACACGATGCCGAGTGTGGCTGGAACAGGGATCAGCTGCTCCCATATGTCCTCTTCATGCTCAGCGAAACCTTTCAAGCTTTACCCCCTTTCAATTAATGTTTGGAAGGAGAATGTGCATAACCATTCCATTCTGTAGTGGAATATGTGCAAAACATGCTTGGGAGGGACAGAGTTCCTTAACTCACCACAGCTTGCAAAAGATCATTATGTACCATTCTGGAGTCATCAAAGCCACATTAAAGGACCAGCTAACACCAGACCGGGGAGTGAGATGGTCTCCACTACTGCCATTTAAAACAAATTAAATAGATTTGTAATCTGAACAAAAACTTGAAATTTACCTAGGAGTAATCGTATTTGAGCAGATGGATTGTATGCTAGTAAGAGAGCTGTTTAAACAGCCTATCAATTTACAGGAAACTTTCTGTATATGTTATGTATATATTATTTTATATCACACAATCACCAGTTCACACCAGACAACCACTAGTTTCTAAATTCAGTGTTTTTACCCTGAGCTCTTACCCTGAAACTCCATCATAAACTCTTAATCAGCTGAGTAATCAGATCATTAGAAATTTAGTTTTCTATTTTATGTAATAGATTTTCTACAAAACCAAAAATTCTGAAGATAAATATAGGATTTTGTCATTAAACATATGTGTGCCTATGTTGGCCTAGAATAGTTTTTTTTATTGCTGGCAAAAAAGAAAATAATTTGCCTCATCGCCTGATTGGTGCTGGGAAAGACTCTGATATCTTTGGAATGTTGGGCACAAGAGTGACATAAATGCTCTGTAAATTGTAGACAATGCTGGATGGCAGTATGAAATCTCATGTCTGCCTGGGAGTGTCTAAATGACAGAGGAATGAGAGTTCAAAATCTCTGCTTATCTGGCTTGTTCTGTAACAGAAGGAAGTTGGCTTAGCTAATTACTAACAGGTCTGACAAGATTATGATTACATTACAAAGAATAACGTTTACACTCTGTTCACCATAACATATACTATGACAACAACAAATCCTGTTAATTTGTTAAAAGTTAATTTACATAACCGACTATAGAAGCTGATTCTACATTTGAAATATAATTATATAATTAGGGTTAATTAATTCTAAAAATAATCTACAGGTCTCACCCTTTTCTGTAGATTTTTCTGTTGCTGAGAGAGAGAGAGAGAGAGAGAGAGAGAGAGAGAGAGAGAGAGAGAGAGAGACTTTTTGCCTTTTATGTGCATTAATTGTGAAAACAGTACTGAAAAGAAAAAAACTCATAAGAACGAACCAAAACTAGAACCGAAGCCTCATGCATATGGTGACTATCAGTATTTTAAGTATTTACGGATACACAAAATAGCCTAACACAAAAGACAACAAACTACCATGACTAAACATTGTAAAACATGACGGACTAACAGCAGGTGACATTTATGCTCAGTATTTCGTTTTTATTTATATAAAGATGATAATAACTTCCTGCTTACTTTTTCTACATGACCACTAAACATTGGTTCATGTTCATCATGTTCAAATCATGTTCATCTTAAAAACATGAAATTGTTGCGCACAATTACTTTAGTAACCAACACATAGTCAGGTTCCTTTTTTTTAGTTTATATATTAAGCTGATTACAGAGCTGTGGTTCTAATGTAGAGTTCAGTGTTTACAAACCTGGTCATGGAGGTTCCCTGCCCTGCTCCAGGATATGAATGAAGGAGTTCCATCAATGCAACGTAACATATGCATATAAATTAATGTTAGCCTCCTTAGCATTTTAGTTAAGATAATTTAGCATGTTTTTTTGTTTTTTTTACCCATTTGCTCATTTAGGGATTAACTGGGGTTTGAGCTCCTGTCATGATGGTGACAACCAGAGCTCCCACAGTTGAGCTTCAAAACCATTCTTTGAGTGTTTGTCCAGTTCTTATACAGTCTATGTTATGTGGTACGGTATGAAGAGCCGCACCACGAGATGTTTTTAATGATAAGAGAAGGGGTCAACGAAATAGGAATATGTGGGAGTGCTTGTGATACTCCCACATCCCCTCCATCTACGGACGGCTCCTGACGTCTGAAAGTTAATCTGAACCTCACGAAACTCTTTAATAGGTTTGGGGTTTATTGTATCCCGAGCGCGGAGCACTCGAACCCCCAGACTCTTGACATTGAGCCTGGCAGTCTGGCGCTCGGGTGGGTGTATGGGGGGAAAAGGTCCGGTTTGGCACGGGCCTACGACAAGGGTTAACATCCCAGTAGCCCTGAGGGGCAGTAGTAAGGGATACTGGGGCAGGAGGCGCTGGAACTGGGGGTTGGGCACCCTTAGGGCAGTTTAGGATGCACTAAAATCCCCAGTCAATGCGAGGGTTGTGACATTGAAGCCAGGGGAACCCCAGTACTACCTGGGTTACCAGAACCGCGATTCGCTCGGAGTGACATCTAAGCCGTAGTATCACTGGGGCCGTCCTCTGCGTCATTCACCCCGACTTAATTGGCTAGCCGGCCAGGGAGACCAACCGGATGGAGGAAGGGAGTGGGCTAACTGGAATACCCAGTGCCACAGCAAGCCTTCCGTCAATAAAATTTGTGGCCGTGGCCCCCGAACCAATAAGCGCCTCCGTTCGTGCTCTCTGCATCCTGGTCTCAGAGAGGAAATCTCCACTCTACACTGAGTCACTGCTTCTCAACTGTCTTCCTGCAATGCAAAGAAGCCTGCGCTGGATTGTCCACATTCCTAACTTTGATTAATAAAAGTGTGTGTGTGTGTTTGTGTGTGTGTGTGTGTGTGTGTGTGAGAGAGAGAGAGAGAGAGAGAGAGAGAGGGAGAGAGAGAAAGAGCATAATTGTCCTCTATGCTGAAGTGATTTATAAATGAACACACTGCTCAAACACTGCTAATATGCCTCAGATTAACCCCGGAGTTAAATTTTGTTTGTTTTTTTCTCATCAGTGTTATTATTAGCATTATTATTATATAACATCATTTTAAGAGATTTGTTCATGATCTGATTATGAATAGAAAAAAATATATAAATAATAATAAAATAATAATGTTTGTGCTTTCACTTATTTTTTCATTGCACTCTTTGCAGATCATTACACAAATAGTGTTTAATGACATGATTTTATTGGACATTAATTGATTTCATCCTGATTGAATGTTGTTTAATCACTTATAGTTTAAACATCCAACCATTTTTTTTCTATAATTTAACTATTAATATGTTATTTAGTATCTAATTAGACTGCATTGGCTTTATGGAAATGTTTTTGACCCTTGTGAATGTGAATGTCATCAAATGTTATTGAGGTAGTTCTTTATTATTGAAAATGCATTTCCATTTATTTTTTTTAATGATTTTGTTAATATTTTGAATTTACAGACTCTGGGTGTCTCTTAGTGAAGTTAAATATGTTTTATCAAGTTGAAATAAATCACATTTCTTCTCACAGCGACTTGAAATTAACTAACATCACTATAAAAGTGTCTTAAATAAATGTAGCATTTTGATTCATACACATTCACTTTTCATACAAACTTAATTCTTTTGATTGTGTAAAGCTGCTTTGCGACAATGTCAATTGTTAAAAGCGTCATAGAAATAAAATTGAATGGAATTAAATATGTATTAGTTTAACTCTGAGGGTTTGTATTTTTTATATTTTCTCTCAAGCTACTTGAAACACTGATAACTATCTCATGTGTGACCTCCGGCATAGACTTTTACTGCTGTACTGACTGTATAATATTTCATATTTAATGACATTAATATTGGAATTTATAACAGCTGATCTTTGTGAGTACCAAACCACATATATTGATTTATTACTGATTTTTTAAATTAATTTCTTAGTGACATTCATGACACATAAATATTACTCATAATAATGTAATTCTGTTACATACATACGATATACAGATATTTGTTAAAAGTTTTTTTTTAATTCACTGCATTACAAAAATTCACTTCTGATATTTTTTTACACTTGTGAATTTTTCAACAGATTTACAAAAAAAGTCTTTGTCTTATTTTTTTCAGCTGTGTGTGTGTGTGTGTGTGTGTGTGTGTGTGTGTGTGTGTGTGTGTGTGTGTGTGTGTGTGTGTGTGTGTGTGTGTGTGTGCGCGCGCGCGTGTTGGATCAGTTTTAAACATTTAAATTCAATAAGGTAAATGTAAAGTTCTTATGAAGTGATGTGTGAGGTGCAGCATCTCACCACGGCTCTTCACACAGATACAACTTTATAATAATACATTTAATATATAGAATAATACAACTGTTTATTTTTCATTCAGCTATATTCAGTGTTAATGTTTAATTGTTGTTGTGTTAAATTACTGAGCTGTGTTTGTGCAGCTGGATTGTGTTAGTGAGACAGATGACTCACTAACAATGTGACAATATTCAGGAATTTTAAACACTACACACTTTATTCTGAATCACACAATCTTAGAGATGTCGAGACGAACAACCAGGGACCTTTAAAAGAGTAGGGCCCAAACCCAGCGTACAGAGGCTGAGTGAATGTGGTGTGGACTCTGTGGAGGAGCTTCATGGTGTCAGAGACGCTGTAGAAGGACAGAGTTCCTGCACTGTGATCCACATACACTCCTATTCTGGAGAATGATTCTGGAGCTCTGAGATCAGTCTTAATGTTGTTGTGATAGAAAGAAAGAGAAGAAGAAGAACACTCCAGACTCCAGGACTGATTGTTGAGTCCAAACCCACACTCATTACCCCGTCCTTTCCTGCTGATGTCTTTATATGAGACTGATATGTACACACCAACACCGCTCCACTCCACCTCCCAGTAACAGCGTCCACACACACTCTCCTCACACAACACCTGAGAGCAGGAATCAAATCTCTCTGGATGATCAGAGTACTGCTGCTTGCTAATGCTGTATCTCACCGCTCTGTTCTTCTCAGACAGAATGAGATTATGATGTGCCGTGTTGGGATCCAGAGTCAGATAACAGAAATCTAAAATAAAAGAGAAAAACAAAACTGAACAATGTGAACATGTTAGGCTTAATTCACAGAATACTGTATATTCATGTGGAGAGTGAGACAGCTGTCTGTGTGCACTGATATCTGACGGAGAATTGTCCCAATGTTAATTAAAATTTTTATCCAAATAAAAAAAACTGTTATTTCTTCTTATTTGTCAGTATTTAGTATTTTCTATTCTGCTTTTTGGAACATATAATATTTATTTAAATGAACCATAATAATAATAATAATATATTATTATTATTATTATTATTATTATTATTATTATTATTATTATTGTGTGTGTGTGTGTGTGTGTGTGTGTGTGTGTGTGTGTGTGTGTGTATCATCATCATCATCATAAATCATCATCATCTATAACGCTTAATCCTGTATTCAGGGTCACTGGGGGCCTGGAGCCTAGCCGAGGAAACTTAGGGCACAAGGCGGGGTACAGTACGTGGAACACCAGCTAACACTCCCTCCATTAAGCACTCGAATGTGGCCGGAGCATTACATAGTCCAAAACACAGCACATTAAACTACCATACTTCTTTACCTATGCAAAAAACAGACTTTGGTTGTGTTTCTGGAGACAGTGGAACCTGCCAATAGGCACTCCTCAAATCTAAGGATGAGAATCATGAAGAACCAGCCACCAGATCCAAGCACTCATTGACACTGAGTTCTTTTTAGTAACCTCATTCAATTTCCTGTAATCCACACAAAAACACCACTCTTCTCCTCTTTTTGGTACCATAACCACCGGCGACACCCAGGGGCTCTAAGAGGGCTCAATTATTCCTGTCTGCCTCATTTTCACCAATGCCTGCTCTGCTGCTTCCTGCCCGCACAGTGGAAGGCGCCGTGGTTGCTGCCGTATTAGTTTGGCCTTCCCTGTGTCTATGGAGTGCTACGTCAGAAATGTCTTTCCCAGCTTGTCCTCTTTACAAGAAAAACTGTCCTGAAATTCCATTAGTAGCTGCCACAATTGCCCCTGCTGTTGCTCATTAAGATTACTGACACTCTGCTGCCATACCTCCTCCAGACAGCCCATTCTTCTGTCTATGCTGTTCATTGTGACAACCAGGTATGTAGTGCATATCTGAGTAGCAGAGCTCCCCGTGGCCTCCCCTCTGTATCTATTCTGAGCTGGTCCACCCCATCCCCCCCCCCCTCAACCCCCCCCCCCCTTTGACTCTCCCATATCTGGCATCAAACACAACTTGGGTTCACCAGGCATCCCCTGAGTGTCCGCCTGTCTGTTTTGTCTTTCATGGTCTTTGAGAGGTAGTACTGCCCGATCTGCCCTGTACTGTCGTTGCGGTCCCATATTGAATGAATGTCATCTGTCCAATATAATTTTGGCTTTCCCTAGGTCCAGCTTGCAATCATAATCCCTCAGAAAGTCCAGGCCCAGAATGCAAGTATCTTTCACGTCTACTAACCACACAGGGTGCTTCACGGTCTTTCCCCCAACAGTCAATGTCAGCTGTCCTCTCCCTTTCATTGGTGCTAGCTCCCCTGTTATGGTCCTAAGCTGAACTGTTGTGGCCTCTAGCTTCGTACCCACTGGCGGACCACTGTGACTCTTGATCCTGTATCTACAAAAGCTGTACATAGAAGCACTCTTATGCAAACATGTACATGGAAAAAGTCTGAGATAGAAGTCCGTCCGACCACCACAACCTCCTGCCCCTCACCAAAGGTTATCTGCATGTCTCCAACAAGTAGTGGTGGCGGTAAAAGTGAATGGGAACGTCAATGTGGGGGTATGCAGCGTCCCACCTTTCGCAACCCCCCATGTCGTTTTTTTTCACCCTGGCCAAAACAGGGCAGGCCCTCACCAATTGTCCCTCCTGGCCACAACCCCAGCAGAGGCAAGTCAGAGCCTGCAATCTTGTTTGCTGACGCCTGGCTGGGGGTAGGGCCAGCCCGCTGATCACCTCTGTCACTTCCTCTACCCATGCTGGCCTCTCAATCTCAACCCCGTGTCCCACCCATCTCCCTAACCACTGCATGAGTGTCCCTCCCCGCATAGTTTTGTGCTGCTTCCATAACCATCTCTCTCTCCAGAGCATATTCCAAGGCCTCGGGCCAGGTGCAAGGACGGGCCAGCTGAGTATGAACACACTAGTCAGTTGGAAAGAATGCCCTGATGAACTGGTTGCGGGCTAGCTCTGTCTGCACTGAAGGGGACATATGCGCGTATGTTCGTCTTGTCAAGCATTCAATATCATTCACTAACGCCCAATTCTGCACGTATTTGACAACCTTGAAGCTCTGACCTCAGGAGTTCAGCGTGAAAGCACTGACCAAACTACCACTTCAGCGCCCAGTTAATGGATCATAATTAGTTCTCTCACTGGGATCTAATAATAGTAGGCAGGACAATGCATCCTCTGTTAAACAAAGAGCAAGGTGGAGAGCTTTCTGTTTATCTGACCAGTAATTTGTAAGTGCTAATCTGATTTGCCTGCATACTTAGGCGTTTTAATGCCCGATAGCTTACGTGCCACCATCTTTGTTTTCCTCCACACTTGAAACAGCATGGGCACCACCATCTTTGTTTACCTCCGCTCTGGAAACACCCCGATAATCCGGATATTCTGACCTCACTCTTGGGCGTTTTTCCCACGTGCGGAACGTTATATTGGTTAGCCTGATAGGTCCTAGCAGTGGCTACACATGGCTCTTTTATGGTGGGTGTCAGCTAACTCTTCATAACATTTTCAGAATATCCACACGTGGCGAGTGGGTTACCTTCCCAGCCCGACACAAGAGTAGCCCCCATGCCTAAATAGTCTTCAACTTCATCCTCCATTTTAACGTACACTGCTGGCTCCATTCCAGCACGCTTTTCAGGCGCTAGTGCTCCATACACCATGCTTGAAGTTTTACTTTACTTCTGACACCAGTTGTAATGCTCACCGCTAGAGAAACCACACCACGAGTACAATAGAGTCTTTATTAACTTGACTGTTGTTGGCCATAGTCACGCCAAAACAAAAACGAACAGAATCAGAGCTATATCCTGCCTCTCTAACTCGGAACGGACTTAACTCACAAAAAAAAAAAAAAAAAAAAAAAAACCTCTCCCGGTCTCCTTCTCCCCCCTCACGCATGCATCCTCCCATACACACGCACCCACACACACTACACACACACACAAAAATGGTTCCTTTGTCTCTCTGTTCTACCCTTTTATAGCAACTGTTCTATAAAACTAACGCAACTAATAACTTATACTTCCACTGCTACAATACATTTTGGGAAACCTCTACTCCCGCTCTCTCTCTCTCTCTCTCTCTCTCTCTCTCTCTCTCTCTCTCTCTGTATATATCCTGTATTCAGGGATCACAGAGGGCCTGGAGCCTATACCAGGAGGCTTAGGGCACAAGTCAGGGTACACCCTGGACAGGGTGCCAATCCATCACAGGGCACACACACATACACTCACTCACAAACTCATTCACACACTACAGGCAATTTTTGGGAACACACACACAGTTTTACTTATTTATACTTATTTATACATCTATTTCATTCACACTTAATCTAAATGAAATTCCTGATTAGCACTTATTAAGACAACATTACTCTATAAAACTAATCAAGATTTGTGTGTGTGTGTGTGTGTGTGTGTGTGTGTGTGTGTGTGTGTGTGTGTGTACATTTCAGAAACTCTTCTCTGCTCTGTGTCTCTGGTGATGAAAAGATCTGAACTTCTGCAGCTGTGGAGAGAAAAATGGAAATGAAGACAAAAAGCATCATCAGGTTGTAAAAGATGGAAACAGTTTAAAGTGATACAGTCAGTTTATTCATTTTAAATCAGTATTTTGGTTAAAACTGTCTGCAGGAAGGTCAGCAGGAGCATTGCTAAGAAATAAGACTTGACAGAGCGAGTAAAGACGTCCATCATTGTGTTTCTCCAGCAGGAACAGCTCCTCTTACCATGTGGAGGGATTTTGTTGAATTCCTCCTCACAGAATTCCTCGAGTCTCTTCTTCAGATCTGAGAGAGAATTCCTCACTCCATCAAATGAGAGATGTTGATGGACACTGATGCTCGATGTCTCAAAGTCTGGTCTTTTCATTGGAGGAGAGTGACGTCCAGAAGCTAAAGCCTACAGAAAGCAGATTAAATGTTTAAAATATTTTTAGTATTAGGTGTTTTAGAGAGGAACAGCTGTGTGTGTAGATCAGACAGTGAGTGTTACCTGGAGGAACTGGATGTGATTGTCTGTGTGTGAAAGCTGCTCCAGCTCAGTGAGTCTCCTCTGAAGATTAACAATCTCCTGCTCCAGTTGCTCCAGGAGTCGTTCAGCTCGACTCAGTTCAGCCTCCTCCTGAGCTCTGATCAGCTCCGTCACCTCCGAGCGCTTTTTCTCCATGGAGCTGATCAGCTCAGTAAAGATCCTCTCACTGTCCTCCACTGCTGTCTGTGCACTCAGCTGTTAGGACACACACACACACACACACACACACACACACACACACACACACACACACACACACACACACAGGATGTAAAGCTCATCTATCATTCCCTCTCTTACTGCGACTCTAAATGTCTCCATGTTGTCCATGTTGTGTGTGTTTCTAGGAGCAGCTCTGTCTCTGCTCACTGCTCACCTTTATAGTGTTCACAGCCTGTTTCAGCTCCTGCACCTTCTTCTGCTTCTCCTGGATTCTCTGCTGGGATTTCATCTGCTCCTCCTTTAACTCACTCTGAGATCAGACCAGTTACATTAAGCTTTTTATAAAGTACTTACATGGTAAGATAATTAATTACATACAAACATGCATATTTTTCAGAGCTGTGAATGTTTTGTACAGTTTCCCTTCACTGGATCTAAGAACCATGTTTTTATCATGTAACATATTCAAATGTGAGTGACAGGTGAAACTTGTGGTTAGTTACTATAGGTCAAAATGTGGAACCATACGAAGCTGACAGTCAGATTTCGATATACAGTAGGTGCCATGGGCAGCCACACAGAACAGAATATTGTGAAAAGGTTCAATATTCTAGCCTCAAAGTGTCCCACTTTGATCATCCAATTAAGCCATAACACCTGTAAAGGGTTCCTGAGCCTTTAAATGGTCTCTTAGGCCATGTCCACACTTAGCTGGGTATTTTTAAAAACAGAGATTTTTCTCTGCGGTTTTCGCATTTCATCTAAACGCAAATGCCGTTTTGGTCGTTGAAAATGGATCTTTTGAAAAGCTCTGGTCAAAGTGAAGATTGTCCAAAATTCCATTTTCAGTGGTGTTGTGTGGAGGGGAAACGGAGATTTCGGCTTGTTGTAACGGCACCTTGTGCCAATGATGTAACTGTCTGTGTGCTCGTGTCCTTGATTTGACGTTAGCTTTGTTCATGAGGAGATTTTGTGCAATAGCGGACGTACATACAGTAAATTAGTGACTGTGTTAACATTGCATATTGGACTTTTTACATGCGTGTACATACGCGCGCAGTTAGTAACACATAACGTTAATGAACAGAGGTGTCTGAATGAACTACTAGGCTCACTGCTGCTACATACTGTACAAAACCCTGACGACAGACCCCGAAGACAGTGACAGCGGTTTCGGATGAGAATTCTACAAAGCGCAACAAGTAATGATGTTTTGTCTAGGCTTCTGATTGGCTCCCTGTCAGTTAAGGATGCTCCTAACAGCACTTAACAGGGCGTTTTCTGTTTTCATGTGGACAAAGATATTTTTAAAACGTTGGTCGTGTGGACAGAATTATTTTTAAAAACGAAGAAGAAAAATCTCGAATTTAAAAAATACCCGGCTACATGTGGACATGACCTCAGTCTGGTTCAATAGGAAGCACAATCATGGGAAAGACTGCTGACCTGACAGTTGTGCAGAAAACCATCGTTGATATCATCCATAAGGAGGGAAAGCCTCAAAAGATAATTGCAAAAGAAGTTGGATGTTCCCAAAGTGCCTTATCAAAGCACATTAATAGAAAGTTATGTGGAAGGGAAAAGTGGGGAAGAAAAAGGTGCACAAGCAGCAGGGATGAGCCTGGAGAGCATTGTTAGGAAAAGGCCATTCAAAACTTTTGGGTGACTTTTACAAGGAGTGGACTGAGGGTGGAGTCAGTGCATCAAGAGCCACCACACACAGACAGATCCTGGACATGGGCATGTCAAGCTGCTCCTGAACAACACACAACGTCAGAAGCGTCTTACCTGAGCTAAAGAAAAAAAAAGAACTGGCCTGTTGCTCAGTGGTCTAAAGTCCTCTTTTCTGATGAGAGCAAACTTTTTCATCTCATTTGGAAACCAAGAACCCAGAGTCTGGAGGAAGAATGGAGAGGCACACACTACAAGATGCTTGAAGTCCAGTGTGAAGTTTCCACAGTCTGTGTTGATTTGGGGAGCCATGTCCGTTGCTGGTGTTGGTCCACTGTGCTTCATTAAGTCCGGGGTCAATGCAGACATCTACCAGGAGATTTTTGAGCACTTCATGCATCCTTCCACAGACAAGCTTTATGGAGATGCTGACTTCATTTTCCAGCAGTACTTGACACCTGCCCACACTGCCAAAAGCACCAAAACCTGGTTTAGTGACCATGGGATTGCTGTGCTTGATTGGTCAGCAAACTCGCCTGACCTGAACCCCATAGAGATAGCTTCCATGCCACGCCTCATTGAGGCAGTAATTGCTGCAGACCAAGTACTGAGCACATTTGCATACTATACTTTTCAAATATCCGATATTGTTCCATGTACAATCCTTGTTTTATTGATCGCATGAACAGTAATATTCTAATTTTCTGACATTATGGATTTGGGGTTTTCATGAGCTCTACGCAATAATCATCTCAATTTTAACATATTACGGCTTGAACTATCTCGCTTTGCATGTAATGAGTCTATCTCATATATTAGTTTCACCTTTTAAGTTGCATTACTGAAATAAATGAACTTTTGCATGATATTCAAATTTTTCGAGTTTAACCTATAATTAGTGTTTAAGTCATAAAAAGGTAATTTGTTGTATTGAAGAAAAACTACAGTTATGGTAATTTCCACATTTAGTACTTTATATAACAAACATAAAAATAAAAATCGGAACCAGAGCGATTGACATTTACTGTACAATAATGAGGTAAAACTGTGCTGTTTAGACAGACGATCAAGTTCACTTGACAACTGACATTTTATTCGTACAAAGTACAAACTGTTATATAGCCTATCCCTTTGTTGTTTATAATATAAACTGTTTATAAAAAATATGTTTATTGTTATTAAAATAATAGACTTTCAGAATAGAGCATTAGAATGACTCAAAAATACACTCTAAAAATGCTGTCGTTTCTGTAAACATATTGTTGGTTTGTTGGTTTGCTTATGTTGAGATGTAGTGAGTCATTTACAAATGAATATCTGGTTGGGTTATTTTGACCCAATAACTGGTTTATTCTTTATTCTCTGATTTCTCCAAATGGCAGCCTGCATAATGTTCAAAGTATTACTGTTATTATTTGTAGCGCATATAAATATTTGCCCCAACGTTTTTTCGAAGATTTGAGCTTCAGGAACTCAATCGGCCCAACGCAGCCTCATCTTCGAAATAACTTCTTAAAGTCTGTGTTGTCTCTGTAGTGGTTAAAACAGCAGAGGGGTTTTATTTTGGGTATTTCTAACAGACATTCTTTGGTACAATACGGTTATAGTATAATATATCGCTGCTGTGTGATGCATCCTGTACTCTGCGTTCCAAACTCTTTGGTAGAGGCTGTTGATGTTTGTTTTACAGGTTTTCTTGTCTTTGAACTTCACAGTGTTTTCCCACCTAGGAGTTTCTCCAGCATACCGTATATCAGATTGATGGACATGATTTTTTCAGCCCACATTTAATCAATAATATTAAAAAAAAAATTTATTGTTTTTGTTCTTAATGTTATTTTGAAGTAAATAAAATAGTAATAGTTTAAATAGTAAAATAAAAAGTTTAATGGTTAAACTTTATAATAGTTTAATTGTCAAATAGGTCATTATGAAATCTGTATTGAAAACTTCTAAATAAAAAGTGGAGGCTGGCACGCATGAAATAAATGCAGGATTTTTTTAATACTCTAAATAAAAATATTTTTTTAAACATGGGCTATTGTTGTTAACTTATAATATGTGTTAATTTAAAGGAGCTTTGGGCTCGGGATGTTGAGCCTCTTTAATTTCCTATGTAGTCGAATCAGCGCCCAACTGCACGCATAAAGTTTTCCAGAGCGGACCGGCAGAAGTAGACTAATAATTATGAATCCGTCAAGAAAAAACAGCAAGGAGATGGACTCTGACCATTTTAATAATTCATTGATAAATTAGTGATTTCTTTGGTTTCAGCTGTAGTGATGAAGGTGACCATGTCATCTCGTCGTCTCCGCAGCAGTGGATGCGTCTATAATTCACGTTTCATACAAATTACATAATCTGATATTTGTTTTCCATTAGTTTATGTAAAAGCAGACGTATTGATTTCTATAATTTTTTTTTTCATGTCTTTTTTTTTTTCACGTCTGTGAGGCAAGTAAAAGTAGTTTTGGTTCATTTTTTTACGCTTTCATTATTTTACAAAATCATATCATTTTGTCATCATTGTGAGTGCACTTAAATAAAAGTAGAATCTTATAAACGCTATGTAGCTCATATAGCTTTATTATATTGTTTTCGTACATTAATCTGCCAATAACACACTCACTTTTTCTGATGCACACACAGAGTTTGTTTGTTGGCTATGCTAGTGTTACACATAATAATATCTAAATATAATGTTAATGTGGTGGTCACAAAATGTTGATATTAATAATTTAAATTTCATGAGACCAATGTGTGAATGTAAATGGTGTAAATGTGAAAGGAAAAGTACATACAGTAAGTGAAACAAACAGAATGTGCTATAGGGTAGTGCTAAAAATTTTGTGTTTCTTTTTCGTTTTGTTCTGCCTGAATTAAAACTAGGTAATTGATGACTCTCGTGGTGAAGCAGCAGCTCCGTGTGTTGTGTGTTGTTTCTAACAATGATATCTCCCCACATCAGGTATGGACTAAAAATATCACATAAACACATTCCTGAGATGTTAGAGAATGAGGTACAAATGAGTGATTGCTATTTGGTGATGAATTTATTGTTGTTAAGCGTCTGAAAGTTTACTCTGTTCAACCTGTATATTGTCTATGCTCAACATGTGCTCTAGGCTAATGAATCATATCACATGGTCTCAGAAGTAACATGTATATGTACATGAATGTTGTGGTGTTTAAGTTCTGTATAAGTTACAGATCTCACAAGTCACCGTATTTTCAAGAGAGATTCACAGTAAAGTTGCAAGTGTGATTATATGAGTCAAATGTACACCTACAGTATATGTATCTGCCTGTGCCACATTTTCAGTGGTTATTTTTGGTTAACAACCTGTTAAGAATGATGAAAACAGTTATGTTCACATGCAGTGTAATATATTTCCTGGTAATGTAAGTGATTATAATTTAATGTAATGTAATTATTCATGTTATTTTTTTTCCTTTCTTTTCAATATAATGTGACCAATGACGCTAAAGCAATGCTTTGTCGCTTCAAGTTTAGTTCAATTAATGTGTGTAACATGTGTAACGTTATTTGAACTGTTTACTTTGATGTCACATTTATTGATTCAAAGAAATACACAGAGTCTCGTGGTGAAGCAGCAGCTTTGCGTGTTGTGTGCTCTTTCTAACAATAATATTTCCTCTCATCAGGCGGTGAGGATGCTCCATTAACATTTACTTAAATTCAATCCTAATAAGATTGAACCAGCAAATGCACAAACACAAATCCTGTCACCGTGAGACGCAGCGGTAAAACCATTATTCCAGTTGAGTACCATCTGTACAGCACATCTTGGAAAATTTGAATATCATTGGTTAATATGTTTTTTTTTTTTTTTTGGTATTTTTTTCTGTCTGTATATATTTGTGTAAGATGAGTAATATAACACATCAACTCTGTGTGTTGTTCTGTTTGGTGGTGCACACATCCCATAAAACCTCCTGAACTCATTTTAATGGTGTTTCAGTGGCCGACCTCGGGGTAACATGTGGGCTTTATTTCATTGCAGTCGGCCCACAGAACAGATGTGATAATTTGAAAAATTTTCAAAATTTTAATAAAAAACACACTTATCATAGTCCATCTCAAAATTCAACAGATGGCTTTGTACATTTTTTTAAAACACACCTATACCACCTAAATTCCAGGCGAACCTGATGTATCCAGGTGCATCTCAATACTGTAAATTAGAATATTGTCAAAAACTAAAGATCATATATAGATTAATTACACATAGACTGATATATTTTAAGTGTTTATTTCTTTTTATTTTGTTGATTATTGCTTACAGCTAATGAAAACCCAAAATTCAGTATCTCAGACAATTAGAACATTGTGAAAAAGTTAAATATTGTAGACTCATGGTGTCGCAGTCTCAGATAATTAACTCAAAACACCTGCAAAGTTTTCCTGAGATTATAGATTGTCTGGTTCAGTAGGCTAGCTGTTCACAGAGTGCTGTATCAATGCACTTCAATGGAAAGTTGAAAGAAAGGCAAAAATGTGGTAGAAAAAAGTGAACAAGCAACAGGGATAATTTTATTTGGAAATTGATGTCCCTGAGTCTGGAGGAAGAGAGGAGAGGGACAAAATCCAAGTTGGTGGTTTGTGGAGCCATATCATCTGCTGGTGTTGGTCCACTGTGTTTTCTCGGGTCCAAGGTCAGTGCAGCCGTACACCTGGAAGTTTTACGTCACTTCATGCTTCTCTCTGCTGATCAGCTTCATGGAGATGCCCATTTAATTTTTCATCAGGACTTGGCGCCTGCACACACTGCCAAAAGTACTAATACCTGGTTTAAGTACCATGGTGTCCCTGTGCTTGATTGGCCAGAAAACCCCAATCCAAACCCCGCAGAGAATCTATGGACTACTGTAAAAAAATGTGAGACACCAGACACAACAGTGCAGAAGAACCAAAAAATGTTTGGGCTTTCATACAGTAACACCTCAGCAGTGCCACAGACTGATCACCTCCATGCCACACCTCATTGCTGGAGTAATTCATACACAGGGAGCCCCGACCAAGTACTGAGTGATGTACATCATCATACTTTTCAGTAGTCCAACATTTCTGTGTTTAATGTTTTATTAAAGTAATATTAAAATTTTCCCAGATATTGAATTTTTGGTTTTCATTAGCTGTAATCCATAATCATCAAAATCAAAGGAAACAAACACTTGGAATATATAAGTATGTGTGTAATTAATCTCTATAATATGAGTTTCACTTTTAAAACTGAATTACAGAAATAAATCAACTATTTGCTGATATTCTAATTTATTGAGATGCAACTGTGTGTCTGTACAATATATACAATATATACAAACATATACACACCCACAAATACATTATCTAGGCAAAAAGTCACACACAATAATATTTCATACCTTATATAGTAACTAGTAATAGAAACTTATTACTTTTATGAGTAACAAGCACAACACTGTGCTCATGTTTCTAGATGGAAACTATCATGAAGAACCTCATCCTGGAAATTTTTCTCATTCTCACCTGTTTCTCAGCTCTTTCTACTGCGGCTGTGACGGTGTCGTGTCCTCTGTGATTATCCATCGTACACAAATAACAGATGCAGGTTTGATCAGTACGGCAGTAGATCTTCAGCACTTCATTATGTTCAGAGCAGATCTTCTCTTGGAGTTTTGCTGAAGCTTCAATTAATGTGTGTTTTTTCAAAGCAGGAACTTCCAGATGAGGTTTCAGATGAGTTTCACAAAATGACACTAAACACACCAGACAGGACTTGACGGCTTTGTGTTTCCTCCCGGTGCAGAAATCACACTCCACATCTCCAGGTCCAGCGTAACAGTGAGCAGGAGAAGCAGCTTGGACTTCAGTCTTCTTCTTCAGTTTCTCCACCACTTCAGCCAGCATGTTGTTTCTGCGTAGAACAGGCCTTGGAGTGAAAGTGTCTCTGCACTGAGGACAGCTGTAGACGCCCGTCTGATCCTCCTGATCCCAGCAGTCATTAATACACACCTTACAGAAACTGTGACCACAGGGGAGAGTCACCGGATCCTTCAGGAGATCCAGACACACTGGACAGATGAACTGGTCCTGATCTACTAAACTACTGGCCTCAGCCATTTTCCTGCACTAACACACTGAGAGAGAGTCTGAGATTTTTTTTATAGATATTTTTTATAAGAACTTCCTGGTTCTGTATTTGTGTAAGAGAGAATGAGAGAGGAGGAGCTAAAAAAAGAGGGAGGTCATGAATACACCTCTGTTAACCGTTTCATCTCCCTTTAGTGCATGGATATGTGGAGACGTTATTTTTTTTCTATCTACACCTGAAGTAATCCTTTGGCCTTGTTAATAAATACATTTTAAACAGTTTATTCATGTGTATTTTTTTTTTTTTTTGTATTTTTTGCTATGTTCTGAGTGGATGCTTCCATGGTGTGTTTAGTGAAACCCATTAAACATTGTATAACTGTGTAACACTTATTTCACATTCACATAATATTAACATTAGTAAAAACACCTGAAACATTATTCATAGAGTTAAGAATTTAAATAGTAATTAATAATTGTACTGGTATCATGACTATACAGTCTTATGCAAAAGTTTTGCACCGATAAATAACAGATTTTTGTGATTTTTTTTTTAGTTGAAAAGGTGTTAACACAGTCTCTCTTGGAAATTAAAAAAAGAATATGCAATATTTCAGCAAACATTGATGCCTAGTTGCTTTTTATGTCATAGATTGAGCTAAGATAAAAAAAAATAAAAACATTATTGTGGCACTGTGCAAAGATTTGGGCACCTTACATAATCAGTACTTATTAACACCTCCTCTGGCAGATATCACAGCTCGCAGACGCTTTTTATAGCCACTAAAAGTCTTTGAATTCTTGTACTTGGGTTTTTTTCCCATCCTTCCTTCCAAAAATATTCTAGTTGTGTAATATTCTTTGGTTGTCTTGCATGCACAGCTCTTTTAAGATCTACCCACAAATCTTCAATGATGTTTAAATCAGTGGACTTGATGGTCTTTCCAGAACCTTCAGCTTCCGTCTCTTGAGGTATTCCATAGTGGATTTTGAGGTCCACTCTAAAAAATGGTGGGTTGTTCATGCCGGGTCAAAATTCTGGGTTATTTCAGGTACTTTAAACACATTGTTGGGTTGGGTAATGCTGGGTCAAATGAAATGCAGTGAGTCATTTACAAATGAACACCTGATCATTGGGTCATTTTAACCCAACAACTGGTTTATTCTTTATTTCTCCAAACGACAGCCTGCCAAGTGTTTTAAATATTACTGTTATTGTGTCACGAAGTGTAGTTTTAAGAGTTGTTTAAGCGAGAATGTATGTGTGCACCGCTCAAAACCTCCATCGGTTATTAAAGATAGCGTCTATTTAAAAAAGTGCCCCAACGATTTCGGAGATTTGAGATCCAGGCAGTACGGGTGCTCCGTGCTCATGTAGCCGCCCAACATAGCCTCACTTCGGCAACTTCTGAAAACTGCTACTACTGAAATTTATTTCATTTTGTGTATTTCTAACAGGTATCCTTTGGTATAATACGGATGTAGTATAATATATCGCGGCTGTGAGGAGCTTCCTGTACGCTGCGTTCTATTTGCACTATACGCGGTGTCCTCAAACCCTCGAGTGTGCACTTCCAAGTCAAGTCTGTTCTTTGCGTTTTTGGAATTGAGACACGACATGACAAACTTTCTGGATTCTTCACTTCTGAAGCGAGGGGCACGAGGCCACTTAAAGCTGGCAGTATTTTATCGTGAGTTAATATGAATTTTTCGGAAATTTTAAATGTTGTAGTTGTGGTAGGAGCTCATTTAGATGTTA